>JANHFR010000344.1:56342-66659 GCA_032468015.1 Mimophis mahfalensis | reverse complement strand
TCCCCTGAAAATAAGACCTTGTGCTAATTTTGGAGTTTTAAAAAATATAAGACAGTGTCTTATATTCGGGGAAACACAGTAGTAGGATTTTCATATCTTGGCGACAAAAATCCATAGGACCATGACAGTAGATGAAGCCAGTGAGCTTCAGGAAACTCGAATGCTTTGCTTCCAAGATTTTTGCAGCCCAGGTATGATGTCCTAGATCATATCATCCCCAAACCTTGAAACACTTATTTTTATAGGATAAAAAAAAACATTGCTACCCAGTAATAATAGGATGGAAGCTCAAAATAATTAAATACATGAATATGAAAAGTAATTTAATTGCCTACTGCCTTATAAATGTAGTATCTGACATACCACTCAAATTTAAGTGCAACCCTTGGTCTCCAGACATTGACTTCCTTCATCAGTTAATTCAGCCTATTATTCAACATACAGTTTACAATCTTCTACATTATTTCAAGCAATAATAACATGAGCAAGCAATCATTAGGCTGCTAGTTGTAGCCTAATTAGGCTACTGAGACTATAGAATATTAATCTTCCATTGGTTTCACCTCTTGAGAGTAATAATAAAATACATCTCCCTGAAATATTTCAGCACCAGCTACAATTCTTGATGATGAATCTTTGTATGACATTTGTGTTTATTGGTGCCCAGTGGACAGGACCTCCTATTGTGTTGTGAACACCAAAGGCTCTGGTTTTGCATGTCACATGAATTAATCCATTTACAAGAATTGGTTTCTTTTTCTTTCTCTTTTTGTTCTTTGTTGGCTGTTGTGTTCTCGACTACAGCTATCAAACAAGCATCTGGGTACAAATCCTGTTCTTTGTCTGTTGTGCAGAAGTTGCCTCTTCATTCTGCAGCCCAACAATTCTCTTAGTACCAGGACATACTGGAAATCACGTGGCATCTTCCAGCTGTTGGGTTGGGTCACAGTTGTAAGATTTTGCAAACATTCATGGCTGATTCTTCATCTTAGAAATAAATTGAGCGTTCTAACCTTAGGGTAGACATACATATTAGTAGATTAAGCATTCTACTGCAATTCTCAGACATCCTTCACTTTAAAAAAAAAAAAAGCAACAGCTACTATGGAAATAATGAAAACGGTATCAGTGACATCACAGGTGTTAACCAATAGGGTATTATTCATAAATGATGCATTCCCATGAAAGTTGACTTGCTCAAAACATTTGAGCAAGTCAGACACCACCTACCTTTGGATGACTAACACTGTAGTGTTCGATTGAGGCATCTTTTTTTAGCCAGGGTTTTGTATCTTTCTTCATACTGTACTTGGGTATTTCCACGTTCATAATTTGTCTCTTGTTACTGTGACGAAAATAGAACCAAACCTTTCTGTTGCAACAGCAACTCTGGTTCAGTCAATTTAAGTCTGGTCTGGGGACAATGGATAAGCTCTAGTTCTGTATTTTACTCTCAAAGATAAAGGCTTACTATTACAGGTTATTAAATCATGGCAAATTATAAGTCTGCAAAGTAAAATGATCATATTATGTTATTTTACTTGCACAGCTATTTTTTTTTATTCTAGCATTCCATGGTAAACAAATCAGTGTAATGTCTGTGGAGATTCTTAGTCATCTAGGTCATGGTTGTCCCAAAAGTTTGTTTTTCCAGAGGCAACTGGACTTTCTGGTTTTTCTTTCAAGATGTTTCGCTTCTTACCCAAGAAGCTTCTTCAACTTCTTGGATGAGAAACGAAACGTCTTCAAAGAAAAACCAGAAAGTCCAGTTGCCTCTTGAAAAAGCACCTTTGGAAAAATCAGTGTAATCTTTTCTACATGTACTACTACTTACTATTGATGTGTTTTTTTCTTGTTGTTTTATTCACTTACCAAGGGACCTGGTGCTATCAAATTGCTTTTCTCTTACTTTACCAAAAGAAAGAAAAATGGGAGCAGAAGCCAGAGGCTTAATTAAAGAAGCTTAATAGAAAAAGATACTTAATCACGTATGAAGGAAGAGGGGAAAAACAGATGCCAGGGGGGTGGGGAATCACATCTGAGAACCCAATCATTCTTTAATATTGAAAAATAATCTGTAATGGGTAGAGTCAAAGTAAGGGTATTTTGTGAGAATTAATGTAAGGGGTTAAGAACTATTTTAATATCCCCTATATCCATATTTTCCAGGGACTCAACCATCAGCAAAGTAGCACATAAGTGATTGGTCACTGTGCTCTAATAGGATATTTTTTCTCAGTCTAACCTACAGCTTTCATATTCTCAGACTTATGATCACAGTTGAGTCCAAAATTTCCATTGCTAAGCAAGACAGTTGTTACGTTAAGTGAGGTTGGTCCCATTTTTGCCACAGTTGTTAAGGGAATCACTTCAGTTGTTAAGTAAATCATGCAGTCATTAAACTAATCTGGATTGCCCCATTGACTTTGCTTGTTGGAAGCTGGCTGGGAAGGTTACAAATGACCCTTGTGCAACTGTCATAACTACATGACAATTGTCAAGCACCCAGTTTTGGACCACATGACCATGGGGATGCTGAAATGGATGTAAGTGTGAAAACTGGATATAAGTAACTTTTTTCAATGTCGTCGTAACTTCGAATGATCACTAAAAAATGGTTGTAAGTCACAGACTATCTCTGCTAAAAATGCCATCCCAGCTGAGCTTTCAGGCCTACTAAAACTAACTTTCTCTTTCTTTCTTTCTTTCTTTCTTTCTTTCTTTCTTTCTTTATTTATTTATTTATTTATTTATTTATTTATTTTCCTTCCCTCCCTCCTTTTCTTCCTTCCTTTCTTTCTTTCTTTCCTTCCCTCCCTCCCTCTCTCCCTCCACTTTTCTTTCTTTCTCTTTCTTTCTAATTTTATAGACGTCCATTTCAGCCAAGTGATTCTTTCAGATCAGACTATATTCAGACTTATCGTTTCTTATTCAGTTTATGAAATATGTCATTCAGATCTTTTTTTAAAAAGCTTGCATTTTAGGCGAGATAAAAATAAAAGGTAATATGAAGAGTGGTTCAAGGGATAAAGCATTTTCCACAAAAAAAAAGGAAAGAAAAAGAAGTCATTTTTAACGTCTTAAAAAGACCTTGAAAAAGGAAATTTGTGACTTAGCTTTGCGCCACTTCTTGACATTCTTCCATGGCTGCTAAGACCACAAAGCAACAATTCTGTTTTGTTTTCCTTAACATCAAATACTTTGCTTTTGCTAGGGCTGCAGCTGTGAGGCTAGTTTTGAAATGCACTCTGTGTGCTCCAATCCAAGCAATAGATTTCAGAATTCCACCCTTATCTCTTTTGTTTTATTTAGCTCTCATCACACCACTATTTCTATATGCACAAGAAAAGCTGTTGCAAACATGCCACTGTCAACAGTGTTTGCAAATTGACAAAAGAATGAACGTGCACTTTCAAGTGTAGTCATAGCTTTGTGAAAAAGCAAAATCACTTTTTTTTTTCTCCACATTAATAATGAGCTGGGAGCTAGCTGAGCAAGAGGAAACAGTTTTGGAGCAGGCAGGAGTAACCCAAAACCAGAAGGTGTTTTTATTGAGGTTCTGGTGCACGTTCTCCCCTGCCTCCAATAATCCCAACTAAAAATCAATCCTTTGTACTGCAAAAAGCAATAGATTAAATGGACTTTCTGGGATCATCGTGCCTGTTTATCAATACACAGGGAAGAAAGTGGTTTATCCTGTAGGGTTTTGAGTTTATCTTTCTTGTAAAACGTTTAACCTGCTGCTGCTTGAATGCTCACTTGTTGCTTGTTTTGCTTCTTTTATATTTAAGCTCGTGAGTGTATTTTCACACAGAAGGATAGAATTTTGATAATATCTCTTGCTCTCTCCATTGTTCAAGGACAAAGTCCTGCTTTGATTGTGCAACAGGGAAATCCCAGTTGTGGAGGAAAAACAATATTTGGGGAACTCCCACCATTTGAAGAATCAAAAACCTTAAAGGGAACTATTCTCAGTGCCCTTTCCTGAAAGTAGTCGAGGGAAAACTGTTCTCACCAGCAAATGAATGAGAAATGGAGTGGCGGGGGGAATACAGTTAGTCCTCCACTTATGACTATAACTGATCCTGCCCATTTATGTTTGAAGGCATGATGGTCATAAAGTAGATCATCATATGACTGGATCTCATTGTACAACCATTTTTTTTATGGCAGTTATAAAGCAAATACTGTGGCTATTGAGCAAACACCATGGTTGTTAAGTGAATCTATTGTTACTATAGAACTCCCCCCCCCCAGGACCTGAAAGTAAACAACCAGTTTCTGGGTGGGGGGGATGCTGTAAATTATGGTCATGTGACCATGGGGCATTGAGGGCCGTTTCCTGAGTGCTCTAAATGTGGTCACATGGGGGAGGCCAACATCAGAACTTCAAAACCAGGTTGTAAGTAACTGTTGAGGGATCCGTTGTAACTTTGAATGGCTGCAGCACAAGGACTACCGGTATAATATCAGCAAAGAGGAATGAAGTACAGCAGAATGGCTGGAATCCCAAAGAGCAAGCATAGCCATGCAACCACTGTTTTAAAGCTTCTTGTAAAAAAAAAAAAGTACAAGAACTTACAGCTAATGCACGTTCCTCTCATTTGCGGAGTTAATGGGAATGCTTGAAAGGGAAAAATTGAGTAGCAGTAAATGATGCTTAACTTCCCCAAAGCACCTGAGTGTAGGACAAGAAGCAATGGATGGAAACTAATCAAGGAGCAACCTAAGAACTAAGAAGAAATTTCTTAGATAGAACAATTAGCCAGTGGAACAACTTGCCTCCAGAAGTTGTGAATGTTCTAACACTGGAAGTTTTTAAGAAGAGATTGGATAACCATTTGTCTGAAATGCTGTAGGTTTTCCTGCCTAAGCAGGAAGTGGACCAGAAGATCTCCGAGGTCCCTTCCAACTCAACTCAACTCAACTTTTCTATTCTATTCCATTCTGTTCCATTCCATTCCATTCCATTCCATTCCATTCCATTCCATTCCATTCTATTCTATTCTATTCTATTCTATTCTATTCTCCTGTCCCTACACACATGTTCTCTCTTGCTCTACCTGCCTCTGGATTTTGGGGAGAAAAATGAAAAACTAATCATAGAGGGCATTTATAAGGGAAGAGGAAGAGCCCCTCCCTGCCCACAGACTCAATGTCAAATCAATTCAGAAGAGAGAAAGGATGCAGAAGGAAGAGAACATCAAAGTGATTCAATAGTAATGAAATTTTATTGCAATTTAAAAAAAAATACAATGAAAACACTATACAAATGCCCAATTTACAGAAAAACAAGCAATTTTTTCAAGGTACACACATTTAACAAATAGTATAATCTCCAGCCTGTTCACTGTTATATAAGTGGGTCAAATTTCTGAAAATGCTTTTATTGATCTTCAGTTATGCAGTGTGGAAACAGCTGCTCTTATTTGAGTTGTCCAAGACCTAACAGAGACCTGGTTTAGAACAGTCATAGTCCCTGTGCAGAATACAGCAACACTTTCAAACGTTACTGTCTGTTCTGTAATATAATTAACAGATGGGTTTTATACGCGTCTAAGACAATTAACTTGGGTACATCTAATTCTGTATAGATTTGGGCTGCCTAGTAAGAGAGCACACATCTGTCATTTTGTAGTTGGTGTTGACACTATGTAAGAAAAGCATTAAATTTGCTTTCCCCTGTGACTATCCAAGTGGTGTCCTTTTTGCATAAATTGGAACTAACGAGCAGATGTTATTTATTCTCTGCTTAAGATAATTGCTAGAATGTACAATGAATGATTTTCTGTTGAGAAGCAAATGTCTGACGGTGCAATCTTATACTTGTCTATTCAGAGGGTAAAACCCCACTGATTCACTGCCTGTTCAACAGATATAGAATTACAATTTAATTACAAGAGATGAAAACATAAATAAAATGGGATTTTTATCATAGAATCTTTTTTCTGTAAATTAAGCAAAACTGTCCAGCAGAAATCTATCTCCTTACTGGTTATAAATCTCTACTGAACATACTCCTAAATTAAATGGACTCCACATTATTCTTAGAGGAGGACGGTTCATGTGAAATATGAGTAAAGTATTAAAATAATCTATGTTTATCTGGAGTTTAGGAGCCTGCATCAGTTGGTTGGAACTTTCAGAAAAAATATTTTTAGTAGTTTATGAGTTTTATACCAAAAATCCATCTCACCTAAGGACGCATTCAAAACAATTGAAAGAACTCTGATAGCTTAATATGCTTGGTAATGTTGACATTCTTTTCTGTTGTACTTTTTTAATACCAACTATGCATATGGCAGGGAAAACAACATTCACATTTTAGATGTCTATGGAGATTCTCAGTAATCCAGATCATAATTGTTTCAAAGATGCGTTTTCAAAACGCAGCTGGACTTGTTTTTCGGGCGGAAAAAGAAGACATGTTGCTTCTCATCCAAGAAGATTCATCAGTTGTGCAAAAGGTCGTCATCATTTTCTTCCTCAAGAAAAAAACAGTTCAGTTGCCTTTCGAAAAACCATCCTTCAGTCATATTCCAATTCTATGTTTCTAATTTGAAGTGCATTTTATAATGGCATCCTAAGTCAAAGGTTTGTTTTCTGCAAATAGGTATCTTGTATAATTTATATGGTGCTTTGTAACATATTTTAAGAAAAGTTATATAAATTGCCTATTGCTTCCCCTCTTCTAAAATTTTTTTTAAAACTGAACCATATGAGTTCTTATCATGAGGGGTAGGGGCTTTATCTATATTCAGTTGAGAATGTAGACACAACTAGTATATAGAAATGATAAGGCCGCTGTATGTATCTCAGGCTAGGAATGAGTTCAGTAAAAGTGTGTTTGTGGCTTACAAATAAGGCTGATAATGTATTTTATCTAAAACCAAAACCTTGGAAGAAAACCTCCATTATAGTCCTCAGGGTATTGGAGCTGGTCTGGCAAGTACGGAGAAATAATATAATTATAGTTCTGATTATATAAGTGCTTTGTATTCTCCACATATAAGCCTATGCATTGCCATGAGTGTAATATTTTTAGGCTGGATTACCGTAATAGTATTGTAAATAGTAAACACATCATAGAGGGTTAAGATAGTCCATGCCTAGTTGGAGCCAGAATTCTCATCACTAAGTGAAATGGTCATTACGTGAAATATTATGTGACTGCATCACATGGCAATGGCAGCTATGGTAGTCCTTGTTACAGTCATTAGATGAGGACCACCTGCTTCTCCAACCCTGCTGTGCTCATCTCTGCTTCAACTTTTCCACCCACCTATCGTACCCCGATCTCTCCTCTGTTGGCCACCCTACAACTCACCCCTTCTGCATCCCCACTCCTAGCTGACCTTCGCTACCTTCTTCCTCCTGCTGACAACAAGAAATATCTGGCTAAAACAGCTGCTGTCTCTTGGTGAGGCCTCTATAGTGCTTTCATGGTGGCAATGCCCAGCTTCATGGAGGCTTCACCAATAGCTACCAGCTGCTTTGGCTGGATGTGCCTCAGTGATATGGGAAACAGAAGATGCTCCTAGGATCAGCAGTGGTGGCAGGGGCGTTAATGTACAGGAGAGCCAAAACAGAGAGTTAAGAGGGAGATAGGCAAGAGAAAGTTGAAATGTACCTTGCAATCATAAATGTAGACAGGTTGCCCAGCGGCCTGTCTACATTTTCATCACCTGGCCATAGGGGAGTTGCAATAGCTGTAACTTTGAGCTGTGGTGGCACAGTGGTTAAAATGCAGTATTGCATGCTAACTCTGCCATAGTCAGGAGTTCAAGCCTGACTGGCTCAAGGTTGACTCAGCCTTCCATCCTTCTGACATCAGTAAAATAAGGACCCAGGTAGTTGGGGGCAGTATCTGACATTTGTAAATTGCTCAGAGAATGCTATTGATATTTGAGGACTTTTCATAAGTAACACTGGTTTGCACCATCATAACTTTGAGTATTCACTGAACGGATGTTTATTAAGCGAGGACTGTCAGTAATCTATTTTGTACAAAAGAAACCATTTCTTATCCTGACATTAAACATGGATGAGCAATAAACCCAAACCTGGATGCAATGTTTCTAAGCTGGAACCCTAGACACAAAAGTGGAATTTTCTGTTACAAAATCCTTCACCAAAATCAGAGCTAAGAAACTGACGTGTAATATTCTTGTGATCAATTTTATTACATTATTTACAGAAATATGAGTTCTGCTGGCCCTGAAGGGAGAAAGAAAATGAGGGAATGTGATGGATTGATTGACTCGCTGGTATATTATATACAAGGAACAACTGCAGATCGTAAACCAGATGATAAGGTAACTTTTCCAAACCAATGTAATCTCTAGGATTAAGATAGGGAGCATTTCTTTCTGGCACTGTCTCCAAAGTGTGTTAATATTCATCCCCTCTTATAAATCATCTAATTACTTTATGATGTACGGTAAGTTTTGGGGACATTCTGATGTGTTAAAAGCCCTTCAAAATCTAGCTGTTTTCTCAAGCTTTGTGGTAGGGTGATTGCTGAATCACTATACTTATTCTGATTTTCTCCTCTGAACATCCATGAACAGTTTCTTAATTTTTATTGTTTCTTGCTTTTAAAGGATGAACTGTCCAGAGTTGTTTGGAATCAGGCAGCTGCTGAAATATGTGAATAATAAATACATCTCCAGCTATAAAATTCTTAGTCCCGTATTAATATATTCTGCTGAAAACAACTTTATTGAGATTAACCAAAAGCACCACTACAAAGCACAAACACAACATGTGCTAAAATACTATCAGAGATGTACAACTTTGCATCCTTCACATGCTGCTCACATGTTTTCAGCCATAGTGCTGGTAATGGTGGGAGTTGTTATGCAACATGTCTGGATGGTGCAAAATTGAAAAACTATGGAGTCTTAGCAAACTTTGACTTTTGGCTCAACTTGTACACTCCAATATTGTCTTCGCTTTCTCTCTCTGACTTAAAAAGTTTAGAAGAGTTGATTAAGTATAAGGCATCCATCCAATGGTGGGATTCAATTTTCTTACTACCATCTTTTGTATTTGTATTAGTTTTAATAGCCCTGTACACCGCCCTGGGTCCTTGGGGAGAAGGGCGGTATATAAATCTAATAAATAAATAAATAAATAAATAAATAAATAAATAAATAAATAAATAAATAAATAAATAAATAAATAAATCTCTGTGCGCATGGCTTAATGGGCGTGGCTATGCTGTTGGCCAATCAGAGGGAGTATTTGCCAGTGTCAGCCAATCAGAGGTGGTATTTGGTAGTTCTCCCAACCAGTCAAAATTATCACTACTGGTTCTCCAGAACCTGTCGGAACTGGCTGAATACCACCTCTGCATCCGTCCTCCAGTTCTAAAACAGTTAATTTAATTTAATTTAATTTAATTTAATTTAATTTAATTTGTCATATTTCTATGCCACCCAACTCCCAAGGGACTCTCGGAGTTAAAACTAACAGGTTAAGCTTTAACTTAATAGATTTAACTTAACTAAATCTAAGGTTTAAACAAGTAAAATTTAATACTTTAAATTCAATTCTAATTGTCTGGCACATTATTCAAGTATGAAATGAATTAAAATTTCTCATATTTTACTAGTTGGTCTAAGTGAATGTAAACATACAACTACGTTCATTTGTTCATTCATTCATTCTAGAACTCTGCTATTTACCTGATAAGGAATTAGAGCTGATTTGAAAATTTGCAGTACTGCTGCTATCCACAATCTACTATAAAATAAGGCCAATGGTTATCTGAATGCTTGAATCTACAGTACGTTCTAGATTCCCACCACCACCATTTATTTACATAGTCAGAGTAATGTATTTGTTCATTTTTCCAGGCTACAGAGAATTGTGTGTGCATTCTTCATAATCTTTCTTACCAGTTAGAGTCTGAACTCCCTAGTAATTATACTGAGAAACTCTATGTACCAAAAAGGGATAACCCATCTGGGAACAACATTGGATGTTTTGGAACAAGGAGCAGGAAAGCAAAGCAGGTAAGGAGCAACAGTTTTGGGATAGACTGCCCAACATATCTGAGAAACCTTTGTCTGAAACACACACTTATCCATAATCAGGTGTCCCTAGAAGGATCTTATTGGAAATGCTGGGAATTTAAATCCTAATAGAGATGATGAGCAATACTCTGAAGGTTAATTAATGTAAAATATATATGTAGGGATGCAGTAGCTCAGTGGCTAAGACGCTGGGCTTGTCAATCATAAAGGTCGGCAGTTCAGTGGTTCGAATCCCGAGTGCTGCATAACGGAGTGAGCTCCCGTTACTTGTCCCAGC
>JANHFR010000344.1:0-16339 GCA_032468015.1 Mimophis mahfalensis | reverse complement strand
TAGGTAGGTAGGTAGGTAGGTAGGTAGGTAGGTAGGTAGGCAGACAGACAGACAGACAGACAGACAGACAGACAGACAGACAGACTACAGAAGGAAAATCCATGGCACAAGGAAGCCAGAACAGAGTCATTCAATCTTGTCACTTTTGAAAGTAAAATGGGTGCAGATTGGAGAGATGAAGCTTTATTTTATTGCCAGAAAATCCTCCAAGGGCAAGAATGGTTGTTCTACGTATGGAAATGAAAAGCAGTTTTCTGAAGCTCATATTGTTTCACTTTTTCCTCCTCTGCTAGAGGCTGTAGTTTGGTTGCAGTTGTGTGCATTACAGGTAATCCTCAGTTTATGACCCACAACTGGGACTGAGACTTCTGTTGCTAAGCTATGCAATTGTTTAGCGAATTGTGCCAATCTGATGACCTTTGTGCCACAGTCATTAAGTAAATCACCATGGTGGTTAAATGAACCACATGGTCATTACACGAATCCAGCTTATCCCACTGAAGCTGGCTGGAAGCCTCCTCAGAAGGTAACAAATGACAATCACATGATTCCAGGTTGTTGGAACAACTGTAAATGCATGCCAGTTGCCAAATGCCCAAATTCTGATCATATGATCGCAGGGATGCTATAACGGTCCTAAGTGTGAGGACCAGTCATAAGTCATTTTTTTTCCAGCAGAGTTGTCATTTAAAATGGTTGTTAAATAAATTTGCCCTGTCTGCAAATTTTGCTAGGATGACATCTTCCTGTTTAAAGTACTCAGAAGGGTTCATGCAAGTCTTGAAGGAAGGTGTTTCAATGCTTTCATCCAAACTTTGGGTTATTGTTTGTTGAAATACATAATTACGACACTCCCTAACAGGACAACAAAGCAACGTAACTGTACAGATGCAGGATAGACATGGGGACCTAGAACTCGTTTGTTTTTACAAATTGCCCATTTCTACTGAATATAGACAGAAATTGGGGAAACGTAGGAAATCTTTGAAGAAGCCAGCTTAGCTGGTTGCAAGAACAACACTGACCCCAAGACTGATCTTTCCTTATTCAACTAACTATGGTTAAAACAACTATGGCTTAGGTATACATCGTGATCCAGCCAGAATCAGAAACCAGTGTGGAGCAAGTTTGCATGTGAAGCAAGCTATCGCATTTACACCGAGTAGCACACTGAGAATCTGTCTCTTGCACACATCCGTGGCTAGTTTGAAAAACCCTGGAGCTTTCAAGGAACTGAATTTTCAACCTCAATGCTTAAAAAGCTTTTTTCGGAACAAGCAACACCCAATGTTCATCTCTATCTTCTATTTCTTTTTCCTCATGCCCTTGAATGTTTATGGATGACTGTAGAGCAGTGGTTCTCGACCTGTGGGTCGGGATGCCTTTGGGGGTCGAATGACCCTTTCACAGGGGTCACCTAAGACCTTCGGAAAACACGCATTTCAATACAAATACAGGTGTATGTGAAAATAACTTTATGGCTGGGGGTCACCACAACATGAGGAACTGTATTAAAGGGTCACAGTATTAGGAAGGTTGAGAACCACTGCTGTAGAGGAATCAAAATGAGAGCATTCAGCCATTTTACACCGCAGGTGTTGGCCATCCTTTTTGTTACTACAGATCAGGAAGAGCAAAGCCTACCTTGTTTTTGGTGTGTAAAAACTTTCCCCATTCTTCAGCATCAATCCCTGAAAAGAGATGATCGTGGCGTGAGATAAGAGGTGGGCAACACAAACAAAAGTTGTACATCTATACATATAGTTTCTTGAGCTACGCTCTTTCAGCTATTCGAGGTGAAACTAAAAACAAGCAACATTAGTCAATTGTAAGCAAAAAAATATATACATTTTTAGCATTTACAAATAATGTGCACTCTGCTGAGAACTGGTCATACCATAAATGGCTAAGAATCCTGATCCTGGCAAATAACTGCTTCTTCTATTTAGATCCGTTTTTGGTCAGTCTTTGAAGCAGCTACAGAGCAGCAAAGTATACTTGCATGGGTGCATTTTTTTTTTCATAACATCAATGGACTTAAGAAGACAGCTGATAAAAGTCATAAAACTAATACTGGTGAGGCAAAATCTTGTTGCTTAATGTGTAACTTGGTCATAAACAACTACAACTGAATTTGGGGGATTATACAAGCAGCCATATAACAGAATGCTTCTGTTACCCTGTTTATCTATACAGGGTCCTCTGCAGTTCCCTTGTTTTATGTCCCAAGAAGAATGTTAGTATAAACTTTCCAGGGGAGAAAAGGTACAATGAAGACACAAACATTAAAAAGGGTAACTATAAAAATATTGAGTAGATGTCTAAGGCAGCCAATACCTCTGTCAAGGAATGTCATACCTCCTGACTCATTTCAATTCTACACCCAGTTTTATCCTTATACTATATTGTCCGTAACTGTTGCTTCCTGGGATAAGAGTTAAAGAATACTTTCTTCACAGAATCATGAGTATCCAGATTTTTTCTTACAATAATCTGTGAAGGGATATCCCTTTTCTTTTCTTTTTTAAAGAAAGTCCTCTTGCCTGAAGCAGAATTCTTAGCTTTTAATATTCAAAACAAATTGCAATTATAATCCTAAGATTTATAGTCTCGACTGTCCAAAGTAGTTTTCAATTGGGTGCCCTTATAAATGTTAGAAATAAAAATAATGTAACAATATGTACATTATATAATACATATAAAAAATATAAACATTTGGGGGAAAACTATTTGGAAAACACTAGCTTGGAGGCACTTGGTAGCTATGGTCAAAATTCATCATCCGAAATTTGATGAATCTTGTTTAATAAGAACAGCAGGCTGAATTTGTGACTCTGCTTTAAAGCAACTTTTAAAAGAGAAAGCCAGTTTTCTGGGCGGCCTGCAGATCTGTCGCCAGATCAAGCAGCTTTTCCAGAAACACTGGCAGATGCAAAACAATTTGCTTGCAGAGGGTTTCTCAAATTAGCCCTCTCATAGCCTATGTCACATTTCCATGACACTACACAAGTGTTCTTTTTCCAGTACTACTTATTGCAATTATTCACCATCTACTACTTCCAAGAAATGCACACTACCATAGCTTAAAGGGGGGAAAAAAGAGAAAGGTTATAAACAGTTACGTTCAAGCATTTATACCACTTTCCAGAAAAAGGATAGGTTTCCAGTTAAGGTTTCTAATTTGACACAAATGCAGGCAGAGAGATGGAGAGGCCCAGCTTAAAGCAGCCAAGCAAAACCAGAGATTTAGCAAAAGCAGCCAGCATGTGAGTGTGCAAATACAGACAGCAGGCAGCAATAGAAGTGACATGGAAAGCTGGTGGCTACACTACATTAAATAAGCATGCAAATTCTGTGTAGTGGGAAAAGAAGTGAACGGGAAACCTTTAGAAAGGTGCCTTGAATGTTTCCATGTTGCAGGGTCTGCAGTTAAAAAGAACAGCATCAAAGGTTTTAGTTCTACAGAGGGTTGTCTTGTTTGTCCCCACTGCCCTTTATGCATTACTTCAAGTTGCGGGTTTTTTTAGTTTTATCCTGCAAAAATCACAGCATGCACAAAGACGTACACATTGACTTAAGAAATTATAAATGTGGTCAAGATTTCACCTGAAAAGGCGTAGGCATCAAGCAGATTATCATCAAAGAGGTGAACAGGTTTGCTGACTTTGAAATGACCAAGCAACTATTACACCATGGGGTACCTCCATTTAACAAAAACAGAATTAAGCTCCCAAAAACAGTCACCCTGGGAGCACAACCCTCTATTTTTTTAGAATACAGAGCTAATGTCCCAGTTTGGTTTAATGGGTATAGACATCGACATGTTCATGCTACTGTTGCTGTACAATAATTCACTATTTTTAAAAAAAACTTTACATGAACTATATTACCTGTACAGAGGGAGAGACCTCCCTCTGTACAGGTAATCCTCACTTAGAAACCACAATCAGATCATTCAGTTTCATGTTCACTGAGGAGAAAATGGTGTGTCTGCAACCAGTTTACCACATCATTTGGTTGTTAAGTGAAACATCCCATGGCCACAACTTGCGATTTTACTGACACCTTCTTTATTAACTGCTTGTTTCAAGCACATTGTGAAGCACACAAATGGAAACCCAGGGTCCAGGGGACACAGCAGTGATCATCAATGTGTGCCAGTTGCAAAGCCCTCAAAAGGTAATCACGTGACTGCAGGTCAGCATTGTAAATGCAGGGATTGATTACAATGTGTGTGTGTGTGGGGGTACACTGTCATAAAGTCAAACTGTCTCTAAACAAGGCAGTTGACAAACAAGGACTAAGGGTAGTCCACGACTTACAACAGTTCATTTAGTGACCATTCAATGTTACAACGGCACTGAAAAAAGGGACTTAGTATCGTTTTTCACACTTAAGACCTTTGTAGCATCCCCGTGGTCACATGATCAAAAATCAGACTTTTGGCAACTGATTCATACTTATGACTGTTGCTGTGTCCCAAGGTCATGTGATCCCCTTTTGCAACCTTCTGACAAGCAAAATCAATGGGGAAGCCACACTCACTTAACAACCGTGTTACTAGCTTATCAACTGCAGTGATTCACTTAACAACTGTGGCAAGGAAGGTCGTAATATGGGGCAAAACTCACTTAACAAATGTCTCATTTAACAACAAAAATTTTGGGCTCAATTGTGCCCATAAGTCAAGGACTACCTATGGTTGTATATATTAGGAGCACTACTAAAATTCCCTGCCTTCGTTGGAAAACTGGAATACAAGACTGAATCATATGATTGATGATCTACGGACATCACTGTCACAACCCATGTAATTAAGTCAATTAAAAAATTGGTGGTTGCAATTTACGCAATATACTAACCTTAGTAAGTTTTAACACTAAAGCCAGTTTAGCATAGTGGTTACAGTGATCAGTGACCCATGTAATTAAGTCAATTAAAAAATTGGTGGTTGCAATTTACACAATATACTAACCTTAGTAAGTTTTAACACTAAAGCCAGTTTAGCATAGTGGTTATAGTGATGGGTTACAAACTGGAGATTATGAGTTCCAGTCCTCCCTTATTAACATGAAAGCTTTGGCTAGTCATGCTTTCTGTTGACCTAACCCGCTTCATAACATTGCTGTGGCAGACAAAATAAGAGATGGGTATATTATCAATATTGCCTTAAGATATACAAGAGAGAAAACAGGATGTCATCAATAAAAGTTGATAGATTATATAAGCATCCACAACTGAGGGAACTGTACTTTTTGTCATAGTTCCATCCTGAGGTGTGTGTGTGTGTGTGTGTGTGTGTGTGTGTGTGTGTGTGTGTGTGTAACAGAGAGGCGGGGGGGGGAGAGGGAGAGGGAGAGGGAGAGAAATACAAACAGAAATACGAAATACCTATTTACACCCTTACTTGTGCAGACACGAAAATCCTCTAGCTCAGTGGTTCTCAGCCTTCCTAATGCCGCCACCCTTTAATACAGTTCCTCATGTTGTGGTGACCTCCAACTATAAAGTTACTTTCACATACATCTGTATTCATATTGAAATACGTGTTTTCCGATGGTCTTAAGCAACCCCTGTGAAAGGGTCATTCGACCCCCAAAGGGGTCGCAACCTACAAGTTGAGAACCACTGCTCTAGCTGGAGTTGGAAACCCTTGTTTGACAAAGTGGAAAATCCAGGCACTACACAGAATTTATATTTATAAATATAAATTGTATTTTATTTATATTTGATTTCCTTCAATTTTTTCTTCTTGGAAAAGAAATGTCGTAAATTCAGACCTTTCCATATAAATGTAACTAGGATTATTTACTCTGTTCTACGTGGTTGGTTCTGAGTGTATTTTATTCTTTTCTTACTCAATTTCTTTATAAATCTGCCTAAAATATAAAATAAACAGACATATAAAATGTCACAATCTGGCTAAATTCAGTGCCCAGTGTCCTCAACGGTGGAGGCTTTAAAACTTTGATAGTTACAGACTTGTTCAGATGTCCTTTTAGAATTTGTCCTGTGAGACAGTATGTGGTTCCCTACATGCAGTACACCTGATATATATGATCACAACTCCCATCATCCCTAACCAATTCCTTATTGTTATCTCTTTTGACTCTGAAATGCCATGGAAAACAACAGGAGACATTGTTCCAAGGGTGGTTTTCAGGAAGCAACTGGACTTGTTTTTGTTTGAAGACGTTTCGCTTCTCATCCAAGAAGATTCTTGAGCTCTGAAGAGGTTATTTTTTTATTGTCAAGAAGGTGGACCGTATCAAGTTCTCTGTATTTGAACCACAGTGCCCTTATATCTGGCTCCCCACACAGTTCTACAAAATGCTATTCAGCCTGACAAAGATCAGCAATTCTTAAGACAAAACAGATCAGAACTTATGTACCAACAGACTAAGGCCTCTTGCCCTTCACTTGGCTGCCTAAATAAAAAGAAGGACAGAGAACATGCATACTTGGTAAGCTATTCCATCACAACACTGTAATGCAGAGAAGAGTCCAGGACTATCCAGGGAGCAGAGTAGAGGCATTAACTGTAATCCTTATCTTTTGCAGGCGTCATTAACAGGATTAATAAGAACAGAGTAATACAAAGATTCCTCCATTAAGTGCACAGGAAAAGGAAACTAGATTGCAATGATTTCATATTCTTCAATTTAAAAAGCCACCATTAAAACCAATGAGTTCAACATCTTCAGAATATACAAACTGGGTGAGGAAGGGCTATTGCTTTTTACTAAGCCCACAAAGGTTACAAACGCATCCCGAGTAATGAAAAAGGCAGAACTAGAGAGGCTTTAAAAAACCAATGCAAAATGTAACAGGTACAACTTGATTTCAGCCAAGAATTTTGTGAATCTCTATAATATATGCAGCAATTATTCTAAATGAAGGTTTACAAGCATTTATTCAGACCAGACAATTCCCCAAATCCCAGTTGTTATTAAAGGAAGTTTTAGTAAAAACTGCAACTGTCTGCAGATCGTATTGCCCACCAATGATCTCTTTTCAAGTAATCCAGTATATAAAGTCAACAATTAATTATTTTTTCAGGGCCTCTAATAAATTTACTATGGGACATGTACAGGTGTGGGATTCTACCAGTTTGGCTCTGTTCAGGCGAACCCCTTGTTCCGATTCTGTGTGGTTTGGAGAACCAGCAAATCAGACCACTAGTTGCCCCCACCCCCTCCTGTTTTTGGGGTCATTTTCAGCCTTTTTTAGACAAAAAACAGCCTGAAAAATGCCCAAAAAACAGCCTGAAAACAGCCTGTTTTTGGGGATGTTTTCAGGCTCTTTTGGGAGCTGTTTTCAGGCTGTTTTTCCAGCCAAAATCAATCTGGAAATGGCCCCAAAAACAGCCCGAAGTGGCCCCAAAGCAGGCCAAAAAACAGGTGGGGCGAGGCCAGGCAGTGGCGGGATTTGCCCCAACCAGCTGAATTTACCTCTTCCTTTGAGGCGAGCGGCTGGAAGGTGGGGCTGGGTGTGATTTGTAATATCACCCACCCAGTCACATGACCACCTACCCATGCCCACCAAACCAAGCCACACCCACAGAACCGGTTATTTAAAAAATTGAATTCCACTACTGGACATGATTTTATATAATCTTTTCCTCCAGCAGTCAAATTAGCAGCAATCGATTAAATATATTTTGGAAGGACAGAAAACATGTTATCTTTCTTTTATCATTTAAACCTTTTAATTTCCATAAAACTTTTCATGGTATTTTCCATCAAGAGAAATATATGGGGAAAATGCAGATACTAATCATACAAATAATGTAACTTCTTAATTTTTTTTTCTTTCCATAATAAAAACAGGTCCAGTATATTCCACTTCCCCTGTTACCCAATTAAAATCATTTTCCCAGAAGGGAAAATCACATTTTCTTACTCTCCTGATTAAGCATGGGGCGTTGAGGCACCAGAACGTAAAAATTAAAACAAAGGATGATTCTTCAAGAGGACAAACTCCTGCTTTTACAGTAAATAAATGCTCATAGAGCTTTAGAAACCACTAATCAGTTTGCAAATTAGTCTCCTTAATCTTCAAAAATTATTTGTTCAGCTGTACATAAAGGAGCCAAATTATAAAGCCCATAATCCTACCCTCAACAAGGTTGGCAATACTTCCAATTCTGCATGAATTTAAGATAATTTACACATACAGGTCCTTCTTTATATCGGAAAGTATACCCAGACACTAGTGCTCTGAATATAATATAATACAATACTATACTAATATACCTTAATTTAATTTGCTGTCAGATATAGTGAAAGTTATCAATAAAATGCTTTGAACATGGTAAAGCAGGAGTTTCCAAAATATTTCAGACTGTGGAACCTGTTAAAAAAATTCATTCCCCAAACCCTAATTGAGAGACAAAATTCTAGTGATGGAAAATTGGCTGCATCCAAATGAATCTTCTCAGCTGCACCGAACCCCTGTTAACTTTTCACAGAACCGCCAGGTTCCATAGAACACCATTTGAGAACCTTTAACCTAAAATACTATTAAAACACTAAGCCCAATTCTGATTCCCCCAACATTCCATGTACAAAAAGACATAAACATATTTTAGAACACATTCACTACCTATCTTCAGTGGCATTACTGAATTCCTGCTGCAATCTGCTACCTGTACTCTAACATCAAAATAAAAATTTTAAAAACCTAAGGCACGGGAGAAATTTAAGTACTGCTTTTTTTCTGCTTTGACTGCATGACAAAACCTCACATTCATCATTTAATTATCCATTAATCCCACAGAGGGCTGGCCTTACCATTTTCATCTCCGGCAGTTTTCCGACTTTCTTCCGACGTAACGTGTACCAGCTGCAGGATGAGGGGTCTTCGAGTAACAATCCCAGTGCCTCTTGGGAGCAGATCTCTCCCCACTAGGCTTTCTAGTACAGAACTTTTGCCACTGCTCTGAAAATGAGAAGAGGGGACTTAAATAATCATGCCACCATCCCAATAACTTTGAACAGAGTTTCTTCAATCTCGAGCAGTCATCAAAATAAACTCCCACTGGGCTGGATTTCTCTTGGCAATCCAGATTCAAAGGAGGAGAGGTGATGTGAAGTGTGTAGGATAGTCATGTTGAATCCGCTGGCACACATATACCTACCTTTCGGTACAAAGTAGGAATATATCACATCAGAACCTATTGCTAATGGTTGCAGAACATTCCTGGTGATGTATGGTTAATATTATGTTTCTGAGTTTCAGAGGACAACTAAAACTGTTATCTGTTGAATTGGGTGCTTGGAAGAGTCCTGGGTGCCTTTTGTTGATGGGAAGGCAAGGTATAAATGAACATGAATAAATATTTTGGGGCTTTGAGATTATGTATTCGTTGATTTTCATAATGATATGAACCATTTTAATATACCTAGCACCAAGTTCCTCTGACGGCTTTTAAGTGTACCTTGTCTATTTAAATCTGCCAGGAATATAACAACACAAAAACAAGCACACAAACTCCCTACTGCTGTCACTGACATCTGCTTATCACTCTTACCTGGGCCTGCAATGAGAAGATGACCTGCAAAGTTTGGCCCATGTGTAGGCATTCTAGTTACAGAAAAGTAACACATTAACAATATAATTCCTTGAGTAAACTTCCCTTTAAATATACTTTTTAAATTTTGGATTTTTACTTCACTTGCAACTATGTAAAAAAGAACATTTGGAACTAACGTCACTACTCCACCATATAAGACTCTTTAAGTAGATCATCTTAAGCAGAATGAATGGATAAATTAAAAACTGGATAAATTTCACCAACACCAAACAGTTATCAACAAAACCAGTTTCAGAAAGCAGATTTCACAATTAGTAAGGAAACCATACCAGGAAAAAAGAGAAAGCAGAAGTCGCATTCTTGTAGTATAGCCACAATGAGTCGTTTGACAGTGAGATGGGAAGAACAATAATTTAATAAGTGATAAACTAAATAAATGTGTTTAATATTTATGCTTAACAAATGAAAAACAAAGCAAAGCTTATGTGGCCTCGCAGTATAATACTGAACACAATTTAACTGCATCCATTGAAAATTTCTTCATTCAGTATTCTCTGGGATGTAAAGAATCAACAACTAATTAGTGTCTGTTTCATTTATCTGTTCTCTCTCAATACATAAACCAGAGCAGGAACAAAACTATCTTGCAGAGAGAAAATGATGGACAGAAATTTCTGCCTAAGAAATAAAAGTAGCCATGTTGACCTGTTGCAGGAAAAAAAATCCACCATCCACCTGTATTAGGGCACAGGATTTATGGACTGCAAACAAGTTCAATTAGATAAATGATGTCTAACCCTGAGTCAAAAATATAGGCATATCAGAGACAAGGCGGTGATGTGACTGGGAGAAATTGGTCTCAAAAAGCAGAGGCACTTATTTAATAGTGATTATTCATTAAAATTGCTAAGTGATATACCAGGTATTCTTGTGGTTTGCTGGTTAATCTAAGTACATCACAAAGGAAATTTAAATCCAGATTCAAGGTACCATAGTGCTATCATTTCAGATCCAACTCCCACTTTAAATTTTCTCTCTTAAAGAATTACCCCCTTCATGTTATAGAATGATAAACAGGTCACAGAACAGAGCTAGAAGAAGCATTTAGGCCATCAGATTCATACAGCAGCAGGACTCATATTAAACCATCCCTGACAGATGGTCGTGTGGGCTTACCTGAACACCTGTATGTACTGAACAGAAGACTATGGCTTCTCTGGCTAATTTGTTTTATTGTCAAATCACATTTACCTGTTAAGAACTTACTTCCAACCTTCAATAAGACATTGCCTTAAATACATTATTGGTATCCTTTTCTCAACTACCCAAATTGTCACTAAGTCATTAATGACAAAATTCCAAACAGTCATTAAGCAAAACATCACATAACTATGCTACTCAGCAATGGCAGTTCCAGTAGCCTCCATTGCAGTCATTTCGCAAAGGATCTCGTGTTTCTCCTGCCCTGTGTGAAGTATTGGCATATTTCCATATTATGGATGCATTCTCAAGTCATATTTCCATATTATGGGTGCATTCTCAAGTCACGCTAGACCAGTGTTTCTCAGCCTGTGGGTCGGGACCCCTTTGGGGGTCAAACGACCCTTTCACAGGGGTCACCTAAGACCATCGGAAAACACATATTTCAATACAAATATAGGTGTATGTGAAAATAATTTTATGGTTGGGGGTCACCACACCATGAGAAACTGTATTAAAGGGTGGCGGCATTAGGAAAGTTGAGAACCACTGTATTAGCACTATGAAGCGGTGTATAAATCTACCTGCTATTGCTGTTACAATAGGAAGTGCCTGATAAAAGATAAAGTGCGCCAAATCTGGCTAGCCCCCCAAAAAAGCAGTTCAGTAAAAAGAAACTGTAACCTTCAGTACAAAGAATTTTCTTTCACAGAATGTTACTGGAACCAGAGAACATTGTGAAGGAATTTACTTGCTTACCATCCCTTCGTGCCTTTTTGATAATTATTATGGGTAATTTCCAGTTAAGATGGCCTCCAGTATATTCCCAGGCAACCCCATCTTAGAGCAACCACACACACCCTTCGCTTCAATTAGCAAAACTATCATCCAATATCTTTTAAAATGAACATTTAAGTTAACTGGAGAGCCTGAGCAGAGAAAGATACTAATAGAAAGCAACAGTTTACATTAACTACAGTACGATAGAACAAGTGTAGAACTTTCCAGAGGCACTGGAAACAGTGCTATTATTGGTAATTAGCACATATAATCCAAAGACAGTGGCCTTGGGTTATTCCAACTTTAACTCTTTTAAGAGAACACCAGGTGAACCCTCTCCTTCTCTGCACATGAAAGAAATAATTCGATGGGTGGAGATGACGTAACCAGCAATGACATAGACACATTCCTATGAGGGAGAGGCTAGGTGGAATATCCCCAGTCCTTCCCTGCCCTGTATAAATGAGGTTAGATTTCTATACAATTTTCTTGTAATCAGCAGCATTAATATTATTAAATATTTATTATCTTCTCAGACATCCTAACAAACAAATCTTTATTTGTAAAAAAAAAAATGGATGGCTGGAACACTGTACAGTGGAACCTTGGGTTGCGAACACTTTGGTTTGCAACCAATTTGGGTTCTGACCAGAAAAATCAAGCCGAGTTTTGGATCGGTTTCCAATCCAAAACTCGGCTTGTCAATAAAAAACGACACAGAAAGCTTCCTTTCCGTGCTGTTTTCACATCTGTGCATGCGCAGAATTGCCTGCGTAAGCGCAAATAGCATCGCTTCAGGGCGTGACCAATTCGGGTTGTGAACACAATCCCGGAACGGAGTGCATTCAGTTCTACTGTATTCTCTTTCTTTTTTTAAATAATTAATTTTAACTCTTTTTTTTTCTTATGTGAGATTGGTCTATCTCCCACAAAGGAAAGGAAAAGCAGGAACCTTTGGACATTATGCCTATACATCACAAGACCAGGAAGCCACTTTATGAAAAATATTTCAACTACTGTATTGTTTTCTTGATCTAGATAGGGAGCAAGAGGTATGAGTACTTGGTAACATATTAGATTTAGGGTATAAACAGAAGGTGTGGTATTCTCTGTGTGACTAATTTTGTCAATCAAAATGTAGCCTTTTTCAATGGTGACATTCACATGAGTTGGGTTATAACTTCACTTGTGTTGGAGGATTACTACTTCCATCATCCTCAGTAGAGTGCTTGAACTAATATAAGCAAACGCTGGAGTCCGAAAATTTTAATGCTAAGCGAAGGTTCTCCTTCAGGATGGATTAATAGGAAGAGAAAGGAATATTAGCTATGTTAGCCACTTTGAGTTATTTATCAAAATAATAAAGGTAGGAAATAAATATCATTACACAGTTTCTGTGAACTTAAATGGACTGTGAACTTAAATGGACTCCGGGGGATGGTAGAGGACAGGAAGGCCTGGAGGAACATTGTGCATGGGGTCGCGATGGGTCGGACACGACTTCGCAACTAACAACAACACACAGTTTCTGTTTGATTACCATATATACTTTGATCATCCATTTAAACTGTTGTAATACATTACACAAATTTTCTGAACAAACACATATCCTCATTAACTCTAATAACTGGCATACATTGCTTTGCATTTCAGTTTTTAAAAGTTGTGTAGTTTTAAAGTTTTTAAACTGCAACTGATGTAACATTTAAAGATTTCAATGGATTTGGTTTTCTATATACATACATACATACATACATACATACATACATACATAGCCTAAACAAGCCCTCTTCATTAAAACTTTGAGCTACAGTGTGTTTGATAGTTGAATTAAATTACTGGCATTTTTCTTTTGGTAATTGGTTCTTAAATTATGCTAAGACTAAAGACTTTTACACACTTATTAACAAGTGTGTGCCATCAAGCTTTTGTTTTTTGATAAACTAAGTACTTCTTAAAAATATTCATTTTTAGCTACCCTATTTTCTTTTTCTTTTTTACCTTTTACTGACTTTCTAGGTTTATTTCATTTTATGTAAGGGAACACCCAGAAAACTCATATAGTACTTCTACTCCTAATGCAACAGAAGCCACATTTCTTTGGCCTTTAGCCATTTAAAAATGTATTTGGCAAAGGTCTATGAAGAAAGAAACAAGAAAAATAAGTAAAACACATAAAGGAAACCCTCAGAACGTGTGGCTATCCCAAGTGGGCCTCCAGCAAATCTCAAAAAATGACTCTACAGGAGCTCCATCATAACAGACAATGAAGAGAACAGTAAACAAAGCAATGTTGTCATTCCATACCTTGTACGAATATCAGAAAAGCTCAGGAGGATCTTCAGCCAACACAAGATAACATGCACATTTCAAACCCAAGAATACACTGAGGCAGAAGCTCATCCACCCCAAGGATAAAACACCCAGACACAGACTGAGCAACGTGGTATATGCAGTACAATGCAATGAGCCATGTGCAGATATGTTCATGGGGGGGGGGGGAGACAACCACCCCATAAACACATGGCACAACACAGGAGAACAAACCCATCAGGACTAGATTCAGCAGTCCATCTGCATTTAAGAGACAAAGGCCACTCTTCAGAAGACAGCAAACTCAACATTTTGGACAGAGAGACCATTGGTTTGAAAGAAGGATTAAAGAGGCCGTCTGTGTCAAAATTGAACAGCCCTCTCTCAACAGAGGAGAGATACAACACTACCTATCTCCTGTTCACAACACAGTCTTTTCAACAGTTCCAAGAAGGCTCCGCACCCATTTGCGCCACTCAGGTGACCCTGATGACAGATTTAACCTCCAGGTGGCCTTAATGACTTGCTGAAAGGATGCAAATGACCAGCTGTCTGCAAGGAGTATAAATCCTTCAAGGAGTATAAATCCTTCCATTTCCCACCATCCAGTCAGAAGAAGCTTCTTGGATGAGAAGTGAAATATCTTCAAGGAAAAACCAGAAGGTCTAGTTGCCTCTTGAAAAAATACCTTTGGGATATTTGGCAAAGGATTAAAAGTGCCTCACCCAGCTAAAATTATATCTCAGAGACCTACAAATCCTACTCCTAATTTTACTTTGTAAGATTAGAAGATAAGTTGGTCTTTTCTATTTATATAGGCATAACCAGTGCCATGTTTTTCTAACAGCAGTAGAAATTTCTAAATAAAGGCCAATTTTATCTTGCTTGAAATTATCTATTGAATAAACTATCTGTCTCCAATTTGGTCATGTGTTCAACTTCCATCTCCAAAATTTGTAGGCTGCTCAGCTGGGGACACTTCTGATTACTTTTTGGTATATTTGGGGAAGTCAACTCTTGGACCCAGGTTACTGCTATACTTGCAACACATTTGATGAACAGCCTTTGTAATAGAACTGATGGGACCTAGGCAATCTTTATTTATGTGGAAAAAGATTTGGCAGAATTGGATTTGGTAAGATCTAGGATGGGAAACAACCAAGACAGTTCAGGTCTCCAGAACAGACGAAAAAAGCAGGGAGGAAAGATGTAGAAGATGGCAATGCAATATATTTCCATGCTCTTGCCCCCAAATTATATCAATCTTTAGGAAATAATTACAGGTGACTCCCCTCTCCCTTGTTCTACCTCTCCCTGCTCTGCCCAGCCTGACTTTGCCCTTCGCTAGTTTCCTCCACAGCCAACAGAGCCACTCTCCTGCTCTGTCAGCTGTTCATCTTCTGTCTCAGATTCAGACTCTGACGGGGGCATGGCACTGTGGAATATGATGAAAGGTGTTAATTGGCAGAATGCTGTATTGGAAAGTTGTCTTCCTTTATATAATCCACCACAGTCAAAATAACAACCACCCCATCCTTGTCAGCTTCTCTGAGAATGATATTCTATATATATAAAACACAAGTGTGGTGTGGTAGGTGTGTGTGTGTGTGTGTGTATGCTCTATATGCTCCTACATGGAGCAACCAATCTCGCCCAAACTTGGCACATACATACCTTGGCGTTGCGAGATCAGCATTGTGGGAGTCACAAAAGTCCTTGAGGGGTCTTTCCCCCCAAAAAAGGGACATTTCACTGCCCCATTGACATTTCACTTGCAAGCTCTACTGTGCATGTGCAGAGGGTTACCAGGCAAGACATGCAAATCGGAGGCTCTCCAGCCCATAGAGGCAAGGCATGCAAATCGGGCAAAGAATGCTGGGAATTGTAGGTGCAGCATTGTCATAAATACCCGGGCAAAGCTGGGTTATCAGCTAGTAAAATAATAAAATAAGCAATGAACTATTTTCAGATACATGTATACAAAAATGCAATTCTATACTTTAAATGTAGTTTTATGCTATACCTTTAAGCCAATTTCAAAACTAGCAAACTGAATCAATAACATTATGACTTACTGAATGAAAGGAAAAAATAGGATCTGAGAAGGAGGAAGGGTGACACAGAAATCAAAGCTGCACTTTCCAGCTACCCACAATACAAGGAGTCCTTGTTTAAAAACAACATACTTAGCAACTGTTCAAATTACAATGGGGCTGGAAAAAAATAACTTATTGTTAGGACTGGGTTCACTGCTTAACTTTTTGGGAAGGAAATATATAAACCAACATAGCATGTTAGTTGTGTTTAAGAGGAATTGTGTTGCTTTAAGACCTGAAGTTTGTGTTGCATCATTTATATAATAACAGAGTACAGTGGTCCCTCTACTTACAAGCTACTCGACAGACAAATTTTTCGAGTTACGAGCAGGAAAAGTTGCCCCGCCCTTATGAATTTTTTCGACATCCGAGTGATAAACTGGGGGAAAAAAAAAAACTGGGGGCATTGCTACGC
>JANHFR010000343.1:4116-14323 GCA_032468015.1 Mimophis mahfalensis | reverse complement strand
GGCGGCATATAAATTTGATTAAATAAATAAATAAATAAATAAATAAATAAATAAATAAATAAATAAATAAATAAATATGTACAGAGAAGAAGAGACAATATCTGTTGGAATCATTGTTTGCCCACAGAAAGCTTTTTTCCCTTCAAAGTGGGGATTCTCAGTTCAAATCAGCCCCACGCTAATTTACAAGCCAGTTTGGTCTGGTGGTTAAGCACCAGGCTAGAAACCAGAAGTTGGGAGTTTTAGTCACAACTTAGCCATGAAAGTCACCTGAGTGACTGGGCCAGTCATTCTCTCCCAGCCCAACCTACCTCACAGCGTTGTTCCTGTGAGGAAATTAGGAGGAACGTATGTTGGATATGTTCACCTCATAAAATGGAGGTGGTCACCTTGTATACAATAACCAGCCTCCAGGCAGCCTTCATTTTCTAGATCAGTTTGAAACTAGCTGGATAACACATTGAAAGGCATATTATTTTGTTCTCATAGGATTTGGTCCTAAAAGAAAGATAATATTTAGTGAAAGGAGAATTTTACATCATCAGCTTCAGAACTATTCCTAGTGTGCTCTCTTTTGAAGAAGCCCTCCTGATCCAATCTCCTTAGACAAATTAATTCAGCCTCCAACTTTCCCTTTTAGGGAATGTTACTGAGAAAATGATGGGAAACCAGCTCAAAGAATCCTGGAGGAAATATACTGGAATCCCTTCCAGTCAAAATTCAGGCCCGACAGAAATGGCATTGCTACCTTCAACTAAAGCAGGGAGGAGGGGTAATTATGCCTGTTATGGACATCCAAGACTTTTCAGCAGCCTTCAACCCCATCGATCATAATATCCTTCTAGACTGGGGCTTAAAAGCCCCATTTTTCTGCTCCTATTTAAGTGGTTGGTTCTAACTGTTTGGGGAGGGAAACCACTTGTCTGTGATTCTCCAATGTGAGGTTCCTCAGGGTTTTGTGGTCTCCTTTACATTATTCAACTTTTATATGAGATATTTCGGAGAGGTCATCCAGAGATTCTGAGTGAGGGGTCTTTCAGTATGTTGAGGATACATAGCACATATCACCCCAACCAAGCCAGATATGTCAAGGAAGTCTTGATCGATTGTCTGGAAGCTGAGAAGGATCTGAATGGAATAAAACCAATTGTAAACCAACTTCACTATAACCTGGTGGTTATTAGCTTGGGGTTATAATCTCCTTGAAGATGATAGTTCATCATATGAATGTCTTCTTGGATACCTACTTAACTGGCTGGTGGGTGCCATGATCAGCTGTAGCTGGTATACTGATTACAATACTACTGTACAGTACAATCGGTATTGTACTGATTATAATACTACCTACAGTGTACAGTCTACAGTGCCCTGTGAGCTAAACACATTGTAAGCCGCCCTGAGTCTTCGGAGAAGGGTGGGATATAAATGGGATTTTTAAAAAAAAATATAACTACCACCTCAATTATTACATGACTAGATTATTGTAAGAAGTTCTATGGGGGGCTACCTTTGGTGATAACCCAGAAACTACTATTGGTACAAAGTATTGAGTAGTCAGCCAATTCTACCAGTGCAATAATACCAATACTAAAGTCACTGCTCTTGGTTTTCAGTAGCTTCAGAGCTCAATTCAAAGTGATGTTCATCTCTTTTAAAGCCTTTTTAGAACACCACTGAGTTATATCAAGAATGCCTAAATCTGGCAATCTGCTCCATTCATTTAGAGTGTCTATTGAGACTCCCTTCTCTTTGGGAGGTTCATGGGACTTGGACAACAAAGCACATTTTCTCACTGCTAATCTCCATTTTGTGGAATATTCTGTCTCCAGAGATGTGTATACTTCCTACACTCCTTGATTTTTATCAGCAACAGAAAAGCCTCCTTTTTCAAAATGGCCGTAGTCTAAGATGAACAGTTACAGGCCAGTTGTACTTCCTGACTTGCCTAATGCTGAAGCACTGTTAGATGAAAGAGCCTGGAAAAGATTTCTTCATTTGAATATCAAGATTTCTTCATTTGAATATCAAATATCAAACCAAGCTCCTCATGGGGTTGTTTTGCTTATTCTGAAAATAGTAGATTATAGGTTATTTAGACTGGGCCAAACATTTGTTATAAACTTTTTACGAAGGGAATAGTCTGATTCACCTTCTCTAAGACGGCTGCCAATATCTGTGAGATAGATCACCATTACTTAAAAATCATTGGGAAAGCAACCCCATTGGATTTGTAGAAAGGGGTTGGAAAAAAGTAGTTTTGTTTTTATTTAGGTGGATTGCCTGCTCAGTTTGTTTTCTGACTTTGGTGTCTTGGGATCCTAAGTCTGGTAATTTAACTTTTTAAAAAAAATAATTTTTATTATGGAAGGTCTGCTGAGTAACATCTGCAAGAAGGCAATGGTGGTAGAAGCCTAAAATCTTTCTTGTGCATCTTGCATTGTTATTTCTGTAACTGTATGGCATGTTGATCTCAGAGCTTCCTTGGCTCAATGTAAAAAAAAAATGGGCAGATACATAAGCATTTAACATTTTCTTTTTGCTTATTGTTATCTCAAGTTCTAAAAAGGTGAGTTATACTCAATGAGGGAATTGCTGTTAGCAGATCACATTAGCTACCAATAGGATGTCAAGACCACCAACGCTTTTTCAACAGGGCTTTAGCCTAAGATGATCAGGCGCATACCAGTATCTTTTTGTTGTTGTTTGATTATTGTACTGAATTTAACTTTCTCTTGTACATCATTCAGAGCCCTCTGGGAGTGGAGAACAGCCTGGAAACACCATTAAATAAATAAATGTGATATAAGATCAATGGGCAGAACAGGCTTTCGTAAATGTAAATAAATAATGAAGACTGAAAATATCAATAAAAGTCCATGTTTAATATTGGAAACATCTGCTCAAAGATCAAATAAAGAATGTGGGTCTGAATATTCCATAAATAAATCAACCTCCAAATGCTTGGTTATTAGGAGACCAGGGAAACAAAATAGCTGTTGAATAATTGTTTTTCATTCACATAAATCCATTCTCACATTGTTCTCACATGCCATAGGGTTTCCCAGAATAAAATCTCTACCATATTTCCCAGCTGCATTCACGTGGAGGGGGCGAAGGTGATTAGTATAACTGCACTGTATAACCCTCACTTCTTTTGTATATATGTACAATGTACAAAGCTGGCACCCAAAGAAAGGATTTTGATTGCAGTTGCACTGAGTCATTTTGGTCCTTTGGGCCTGTAATGGAGAGCCCTCTGATATATCTCATGATAGCTAGAAATAAGCTCTTTTTAAAAAATTAGATATATGAATTTTTTGCTCAGAAGGGTGTGTTAATCTTTTAAAAAATTAAGACAGAATAATCATTAGGAAGAAAAGTGAATCTAGTAAATGGGTGTAGGTAGAGATAAAAAGAAAATAAACAGGACTTCTGGTTTGACATTGACTTAGGGGAGCAGGTCTCCGCATCCCCATGTCAAATCCTCTTCATTAGAGCCTCCCCCCACAAGGGCCAAAAGTCATCCTCTGGGGGTGATATATAAGGAGGGGCACCCTGCAGGTCACAGAGAGCAGTGACTTTCCTGCAGGATCCGGGGTTTCTTCCCTCTTTGCCGAGGACAAAGACGAGGCAGCCAAAATTGCCATTGTGGAGCTGGGGCAGTCGAAGAAACAGATTGTGCTGGAACAGTGTGAGTGGACAGTGACTGGAGCTGGGTGAGGTGATTTTGGAATTTTGCCTAGGATTTAATTTAAAAGAAAATTATTCTGGAAAAAGAGGCCCTCTGGAATGCTTTCCAGCAGCAAAGAGAGACAGAGAAAAAGAAACCTGCACCCTAACAGGAATTAAGTTGAAGCTTATAATATAGAAAGACTAGATGTATAAATCTTATTGGCATGACCTAGAATAGGCATTTTAAAATGCTGGACATTGCACTGGCTATTGAATATTTTGTCTGAAATATTTTGAAATGAATAACTGGTAGAACAGCAGCAAAGCGGATTCTTTAACATTCATTTCTAAGCAGAAGGCACCATCTACTGGTGAATGGATGTATATTATGTCATACTTCTAAAGAATAATAGAGCAACCATGAGAAACCTTGATAACAGAAGAATAACCTGGAGGTCTGCTGTATTATTTACTGTTCTATAATCTACTTCATGGTGACTAGAAAATCAACCTTGAAAACCTGGAGGATATCTAATGGAATGACTTTTGGATATTGGAACTAACCAGTAAATTAAAAAGTGGATTAAATGAATCACTTGGAAAAACCCCTGGACTGGATAAATGAAATCTATTAACTGTGGGATATAAAGAACTATAACTATTGCACTTCCTGATGAACATCAACTTCAAGTAAACTGCTGGTTTTGGGACGTCAAAAAGAATAGACTCTGGAGCAGTGACAGATTATTGACAGAACATTGTATACTACTTGGACTTTTTTAAAATAAGGCAAGATGGCCCAGCAGGAAGAAGCGGAGGCACAAAAAGAAATTATGTTATTTCAAAGCCTTTATAATACGATAATTGGGAATTTCAGGGAGATAAAAGACTTATTACATGATATAACTGGAAAGACCAAAAATGTGCAACGAAGAATAACAAAGCAGCATAATAAAACCCAGAAAACAAGGAAGATAACTATAAGCATAGATGATGAGATAGGTGATGATAATACAGCAAATAGAACAAGAAGAAAAGAAGGAGGAGATTATAAAGTTGAATAAAATGAAGTTGGCAAAATATATATGAGGAGGTAGAAAAATGGAATTGAATAAATCGAAAGATATTTTTGGGGAAAAGACAGAGGATTTGGCAGACTTATGGGTGGACTGGCAGCAAAAAATAGTGGGGCTGGAAATGATGGTTGGGTTGAATATGGCAGATATAGAGAAGGACCCAAGGGAGGAGTATGGAAGACAAGTAAAAAAGAGAAGGAGGAAAACTTCTGAGAGGATGACAGATGACAGATAGGAAGGATTTTTTTAAATAAAAACAAGAGTGGCTGTACCAAAAATTAGAAAAGATTAAAAATTAGAAATAGGGGGGATATTGTTATACATACTTTTATACAATACACTTAAAATGAATGTTAGAGGTTAAGATTAGACTTTGAAAAAGGATGTTATCAGGTATGCTCAAAAACAATACTAACTAGAAGGATGTAGCAAATATTGAATAATTGAAAAATGAAGGATCATGTATACGAAAATAGATATGTATAATAACATTAGACCACATAAATTTGATTAATGTAGTAATTTTCATTTGTACTAATATTACTTTTGTATCAAAATGAATGAATTCAGACGCCACACTGTCCATGAAAGGATGTTGATGTATGTTTCAAAATTTAAAAAAAAAAAAAAAAACTTGAGAGAGAAAGAGAGAGAGAATAAACAACCCACACACTCTGAACTGAATTTCCATTGTGGCCTTGAAAAACCTCTTGATTAATGCAGAGCAATGGAATGGGATGTACACAAGTTCTAAAACTGACTTATTTGTCATATCCAATTTATACTGCGATCCTGGCATTTAAAATAAGACTGTCCTCGGCTGTACATTTTTGAAGCTTTAACTCCTTGTTTGCTTCTTCAATAAACCTGAAGGTGTGGCGAGATTCACGGTTCCAATTCTTACTTTGTAAAATATAGGTTTCTAAAAATGTAGTCAATTATTTTATTATATCCTAAGTTTTGACTGAGATAGTCCTGGGAATCACACATTTCCTATGCCACTTTTTGTCTCAAGTAAGTTGCTTTTCCCTCTTTCATTCAGTTGAAGTTATTTATTGAAGTCTAAAATAAGAATTGAATAACAATCTTAGGCTGGGATTGAAAGAGGACAATATTTTGCTTTGTGTTCTCCCTGACTCAGTTGCTAGAAATACAAAGGGAAATTGTACTGTAGGAGTAAAGAATCTGTGAGCCTTATCTTCCTCCAACTAAAATTCCCATTATCTCTGTACACTGAAATCTGAATAGACAGATTTCTCACTCCTTGTTAACTACATGAAATTTCCTTGTAAAGGGAGCTCAGAGGTAGAGTACACAATTTGCATGCAAAAAATCCTGGATTCAGCTCTTGGCCTGTAGGAGTCTAAAACCTTTGAAAGTAACTGTCAAACATATACTAATCAATGAATTAATCAATATCAAGCAAGGCAGACTAGCGAACTGATTAGATGTAAGGCAGAACTCTGTTTCTTTATACTGGTCCCTGATAAAAAGCTGCACTTCTTTTGTAACATTACAAGCTTGTAGGTGGAACAGTCATCTATACTCCACTGCATTTATGATAGTATTCCTTCCCCTGTGAAAGTGCCCAAGGCTTCCGTAACTCTAACCAGTCCCAGAAACTGGAAATGTTATTACATTCTTCTCTAGGCACATTTGATGGGACAAAACAAATTGCTGCTCAATCCTCTGTTATTTCCAAACAACTATCTGCCACCAAAAAAAAAAAAAAAAAAAATTCAGTCTAATGATTAAAATTATTCAATCACATGCTGATACATTCTTCTCTTTCTCCTGCTAGAAACTCTCTTCTGTATAGCATATAAGCAGCCTTAGGAGCAGTTTTGGTATTTTCAGCCATGTTCTTGTAAAACAACCCAACTCTGCCTTCCATAACAGCTTCGTAAAAAGCTTAAATAAGAAATAATCTGAGCACCAACTGGTGTAAATCAGGGGTTGGGCTCCAAAACTTTTAGCAAAGGGTTCTTCTCTGCCCAGTTGCTGGGTGGGTGTGGCCTAGTTGGCCTCCTGCGCCATGGTGGGGTGAAGTTTTTCACCCTTGCTGAGCTCCACAGGCTTTCCCTGAGCCTCTGGGAGGGCAAAAACAGCCTCCCCCAGGCTCCGGAGGCCCCCTGGAAGCCAGGAATGGGCCGTTTCCAGGCTTTTGGAACTTCCAGGCTTTTGGAACTTTTTGTCCTCCCTGAGCCTCCATGCAGGCCCTGCATTTACCTGGCATCTAAAACAGGCCACATGGAGTCTCCTGGGAGGGGTGGGGTGGGCAGGGCCAGTCAGGAGGGGGATTTGGGGGTTCTCCGAACTGGGCAGACTCTTAGCAAGAGGTTTCCCCAAACCCCTGCAAACCCCAAGCAGCCCACCCCTGGTGTAAATGTATAACTTTGTCCTCAAAAACCAGTAGATGGCCTGCATTGTATAAGATTCCAGTATTAAATGCAAGCAGTTAAATACTTTGCTACAGTAATAGTAGCTGACCAATGAAATTAATTTTACTTGAATGGCTTTGCTTATTCAACCCATTAGCCAGTTAGATTATGCTGTACAGAGTTGATTTGATGCGTTATGTCTCTGTTTTTTTCACTCCTCTCCTTCCCATTCCTCCTCCTTGGAAATTTTGTGGGCCAGACAAGGAGTTTATATTTAGGAAGGATTTTGGATGACAACCAATAGTCTCTGCTTTTGACGTTTAAAAAAAAACACCAAGCTGTTTTATATATTTCCATTCAGAATATTTTAAGAAGTCATTTTTAACAAAATGAGTTGAAATTTTTTATTCTAGTGTGGCATGCTACTTTTGAGGCATAAAAAAGGAAATATTACAAAGTCATCATGAGTACAACTAAGAAATGCGAAGCAAAAAGAATACACGGACTTGATCATGACAAATATTGTCCAAAAAATGCATGGTAATAAACCTCTGTAAATCAGCCCTGGTTCAATTCAGATTGGATATTGCATTTCTGAAGAGGACATGACAATATTCAGGGTAGTGACCTGAAGGCGCAGTCATTTCAAGTTACTTCAGGATTCAAATAAAATTTGTCTATACGATATAATGAACCTGCTTTAATATTTGGACAAATAGGATGAAACTAGCAACATGAACTCTGCTAAGTTTTATCTGGATGCCTTCAAGAGTTCACCACAAAACAATTCTGAAATACTGTGTCCCCCACCACCACTTTTAGGTCCAGGAATGAGGACAGGACAGAAGCAGTAATGCAATATAAATAGCCTTCAACATACAATCATAACTGGGACTAGAATCTTGGTCATTGAGCAAGGCATCACAAGACCACTTTGCTCAACTACTGTAATTCTACCACGGAAAAGGAGCATAGTAGTTCTCAGGAGGTGTGGGAGGCCCTGGGAGACCTAGTGCAGGCTGCAAGGCCTGCTAGCATGAAGAAATCTGCCTCCACCCAGGAGGCCTCTGACAGCTTCCCAACCCACCAGTAAAGGGCCATTTTAAGAAACAAATGATTTTTGTTCAACTGCTGACAGGCACACCTAGCCTATATAAGGCTAGGTTCTTCCTTCCAAGGCCACCTTGCTTCATTTCCCAAACGGGGTCTATTCTTATGATCCTTCAGAATAGAAGAGAAGGTGGCTTCTAGATTATCATGAAAATGGAGCCAGCTCTTGCAGTGCTTTAGAAACCTCCCCAAACCACATGATTTGGAGGTGGCTTCTGTAATTGATCTCAAATCGTGCAAACACCTCTCCGTGGAGAGTATAGATGACAACCGTAGCAACAGCAAAAGAACCAGGGGGTACATCAGTTATTTTGGACTATCTCTGGATGAGGAGACAATGGCAGATTGCTCATGTATGCTCTGGATGGCTGTTTTCTATGAGAAGATTGCCGACTAGTGGTCTCCCATGGAGTAGGAGTGGAAGGGAGATGAAGGGATAAATCATCAAGGTAGCCCCTCACTTAGTGACCATTTGTTCAGTGACTTTTCAAAGTTATGATAGCGCTAAACAAATGGTGGTTATGACTCGCCCCTGAGATAGGGAAGCTGGCAGGGAAGATCTCAAGTTGCTCAGGTAAGACATTTCCATATGTGAACCTTCAATGGTCACTCACATACCCTCTGCTCCCCTACTCAGCAGCAGCCAAGCCCTTCCACATTCACACCATACTTCCTCCATCACTCACATACCTTCATGCAACCTCTGCCACTCAGCAACAGCTATCACTAGCCTTAATGTGCTGCCAACCTGCCTCCGAGCTGCCTGGGATTTGCAACTTCCTGCCAGCTTCCCCATTGATTTTGGTTGTTGGAAGCCAGCAAGACATTGTGAGAAGTGCTTCACTTCATGTTTCATGATCCTCGCTTAATGACAGCAACAGGGATTGCAGGGATTATCATCTCTAAATGGTGTTATCAATTATGACATTGCACCTTTTAACTGCATGGCTTAGTGACAAAAATTCAGGTGTCAATCGTCTTCATGAGTTGAGGGCTACCTGTGTAACATTTGAAATATTAAAAAAGATCTTGGAGAAATTAGTATCAACAATATCAGTAATGATGTCTGCTTCTAAGGATAAGCTAAAGATGTTAATGAAAAATGACAGATGTGAAACAAATCCTGCTAGATGCAAAAATAGTAAAAGCAGAAATATTAGATAAAAATAAGTATGGATTACAAGACAGAGAAGGCATTTATAGTGGAACAAGTGACAGCTAAGAGAATGACCCAGATAAGGAGTCTGCTGGATGTACAAAAGAAGCTGGCTGAAGTTTTAAAAATCAAAGAGAAAATACAAAAAAACAAGAGACAAAAGAATGACCTGGATAAAGAATTTTTATTGGCTTTACAAAAGACACTTTTTAATGTCTGAAAGAAGCCTGCAAAATGGGATTAAGAAGAACTGAAGAGAGATCAAATCCTATAACAACACTTGCATGAATTAAAGATTAAGATTTTCAGAAGTAAAAGGCCTAAGAAATTGGTTTATTTGATCAAGGTTAAAATATTTTATTAAATTATGGCCACTCTTTATGGTCTTTTTGCTGACACCAGGATTCAAAAGTTGATGTCTTAGAGGTTTGCAGTATGTTTCTGTTGCTCCCCTCTGGGAGGAGGCTTCGAAGTATTTCTAAAAGGACTTCCAGATTCTGCAATAGCTTTGTTCTCTATGCCATCTGTCTGGGAAACTTGTGAGATTTGTTTTTCTTACCATGAACATGTATGCATTCAAAATAGACTGTGTTGTTTCTCCATGTCATACAATATACGTGGGTATATGCATAATTTTGTGTTTATTTATTTATTTAGTCATGTTTATGTTTGTATATTGGAGGTGGTGACCCTTTGACAGCTGCATGCAACAAAATTTCATTTTAATATATGCTGATCCCAAGTGCTGCATAACGGAGTGAGCTCCCGTTACTTGTCCCAGCTTCTGCCAACCTAGCAGTTCGAAAGCATGT
>JANHFR010000340.1:68053-79829 GCA_032468015.1 Mimophis mahfalensis | reverse complement strand
AGAGACAATTGGATTTTCTTGTTTTTCTTTGAAGATGTTTCGCTTCTCATCCAAGAAGCTTCTTCAGCTCTCTCCTAAGTATGAAAAACGATCATAAGTCACACTTGCTGTAACTTGCTGCTGTAACTTCAAACGGTCACTAAATGAATGGTAGTAAATCAAGGACTACTTGTACACAATGAAACTTTTTTTTTACTCCTGTTGCCATGACAAAACCATAGAGGCTTGTATTAGCAATGTCATCATAAGCTGTGTTGTAAAATTATAAATATTTCCCGTTGAGTGTATATATGAGTGGGTGTGTGCATGTCTTGTTCCTCACTGTCAGTGAAATCCATTACTCCATAAACTTGCATTGAGGAAGAATAGGAACAGGAACAGAATAGACTATTCTTTATTGGCCAAGAATGATTGAACCCACAAGGAATTTGTCTCTGGTGCAGGGGTAGGCAAACTTTTTATGACTTGTGGACTTCAACTCCCAGAATTCCTCTTCCAGTCATGTTAGCTCAGGAATGCTGGGAGCTGAAGTCCACAAGTCATAAAAGAGCCAAGTTTGCCTATCCCTGCTCTGGTGCATAAGTTCTCAGTTTACCTACAAACAAGAAAGTAGTAAGTCCTAGAACATAAATCCTAGTTGCAATAATAAATCCTAACATGCAAACAAGCAATAAATCATAAGATGTGAAAGGATAGATGAGAAAGATGCGAAGGATAATAGCAATAACAGCCCTACTACAGGATTTAATATCTTTAGGCGTAAGACAGGGCTGTGGGAGCTCAGCAAAGTGATGGCAGCAGAGCGAGCCTGACTTTTGACCACAAACGAGCCCAGAATTTCTGTGGCTAATTTCTTCTGCATTTGTTAACCGAGTTTTGCCCCATTTTATGACTTTTCTTCCCACATTTGTTAAATGATTAAATGTTAAATTAGGAGTATGATTGTTATAAGAGAATCTGGTTTCTCCATCGGCTTGTTAGAAAGTCATAAAAGTCCTAGGACTCCAGGACCGCTGCAACTGTCATAAATGTGAGTCAGCTGTCAAGCAACTGAATGTAAATCAGGTGACCACTGGGGATGCTGCAACTGTCCTAAGTGTGAAAAATGGCCCTAAGTCACTTTATCCAGCGCCATTGTAACTTTGAACGGTCACTAAGTGAAACATTGTCAGTCGAGACCTAGCTATATTTTTTCTGCATTTCCATACTGGGACCAGCCATGCAGGAAAAGCAGGCCATGGGGATCCCTCGCCTTGTCCAAAGCCCGGCCAGCCACTTTTCTTCTCCCAATGACGCCTTTCCCCCCCCCTGGATACCCGGACTCACCCGGTGCCGGTCCTCCACCTCCTGGGCTCGCCGGGCCCTCCAGCGATCGATTCGGGCCTCGCGTTCGGCGCGCCGGGCTTCCTCCTCCTGCCGGGCGGCGCGGCCATCTTGCCTCCGCTGCCGGCGCCGCAGCCTCTTCCGACGCGCCCGCTCCAGCCGGGCCCGCAGCAGCTCCAAGGCTCCGGGCTCGCGTAGCGGCCTCACAAGGCCGCGTAGCTCCTCCAAGCCGGCCTCGGCTTCAGCCGTCTCGCCCGGCGTCGCTTTATCGCCCCCCCGCCGCCAGGCCGCGCAGAGCCCAGCCACGCGCGCCACCGCCCGCAGCGCCTCGCCCGCCGCCCGCGCTGCCTCGTCCGCCGTCAGGCCCCGTTCCCGAAGGGGAGCCGCGGCCGAGGCGGAGACGACGGTCGGCCGCCGGCGCCTGACGAAGCGGCTGAGCCAGGCCTCGTCGCGGTCACAGGCCTCATCGCCCGGCGCCTCTGAGGCCTCGGGACTAGGCCGTGGCGGGCCCTCCGGTCTCCATGGCAACGGCGGCCGGTCCGGCAGGGTCGGTGGCCACTGTGAAGGAGGAGGAGGAGGTGCCGCCGCTGACGGCGGCGGCGGGAGGAAAGGCGGGAGGCCTCCGCTTGGGAACGGCGGGTAGAGGCCCCGCGGGAAAGGCTGAGGCGGCGGTCCCCGGAAAGGCCCCGGTGGAGGGAGCGCGGGCGGGGGGAAGGCGGCGGGCTGCGGCGGCCCCGCGAAGCGCGAGGCGAAGGGAGGAGGCGGCGGCGGCTGAGACATCGTCGGAGTAGGCCGCCTGGCCTTTGTCTGTACAAGGGCCTCTTCCTGCGCTGTGGGAAGAGCGGCGCCCCCTGGAGACTCGGAGGAGCGTCGGCAGGAGGAAAGTCAGTCGTGGAGTGGCTGCCGGAGTGGCATTGCGCCAGAACGGAAGAAGCAAAACGTCTTCAAGCAAAACGAAGACCAGCTTCCTTTTTGGGGGAAAACGAAAACATCTTTGGATTTGTTGGGGCCGGATGGCATGAAGAAAATGGGCAAAGACCCTCTCTGGAAACTTCCAGGCTGCAGTCTGTACAAGTAGTCCTTGATTTATGACTGCAACTGAGGCAACATTTCTGTTGTTAAAAGACATTTGTTGAGTGAGTTTTACCCCATTTTATGACCTGTCTTGCCACAGTTTGTTAAGCGAATTCCTGCAGTTGATAAGTTAGTAACCCCGGTCCTTAAGTGAATTTGGCTTGTTAGAAGGTTGCAAAAGGTAACACTACCTGGACTATAACTATGAACCATTTACCAAGCATCTGAATTTTGATCACATGACCATGGGGATGCTACAAAGGTGGTAACTATGAAAACAGTAATAAGTCACTTTTTTCAATGCCGTGGTAACTTTGAGTGGTCACTAAATGAGCTGTTTTAAGTCGAGGACTACCTGTATTGCACCTGACCACAAAGAGATATAAACATCTTGGGTTCAAATGCCTGAGTTGGGATCTGGGTGATGTTTGGACAATTTTTGAAAGCTGGCTCATCATTTTCCTGTTGATTCCTCAAGCAGAATATTTAAGATGTGGGGAAAATGGGTGATTGGTGATAGCTAGCAGAATTCTTTCTTTGCTGTTTGCACCCTCAACAAGGAGTGGCAGGGATTTAAAACAAAGGGAGCCTAGCTTTTGATAGAGCTGAACCCTATGCAAGCCATCCCAAGTTGGTCTTTGGAGAGGCTAAGGACCAGAGTTACTAGGACAGAATATGTGATACTTTTCTTCTTGCAGGAATTGACTGCACTTTTTAAAATCTCTGCTGCATTTCTTTGAAATAAGCATGACCGGATTGAGTGCAAATTCTGGTTGTGGCCAGAGGGAATGCTGGAATTACTAAATCTTGTCATGACAAATACGTATATACAAAGACCAGTCATATAAATGCCTATTCCAGGTAACATAGCCTTTTAGGACAGCTTTAAAAAGCAGACAAGGTACAGCACCACTGCAAGCACCTGCCACACTCCTATTCAATCTTCCAAGTACAGTATCTTTTGGATAATTATTGTCCTGCACAATCATAGCACGGATGGCCATTCCTCCACCATGTTATCTGAAATGTAAAGCCTTATTCCCCTATTGGAAGCCTACAGGACATCTAAAAAAAATAGACTTATCTTTTGCAAATAGGCTTTGTAACATAATTGTGCATCGGAGCAGGCAGACGTGGTTAGGAATCTATGGAAAAGAAATAGACTTAGGAAGCTGGCAGCCCTACGAACCAACAGTATTGTGTCTTTTTAATTAAAAGATCTTGAGACAAAAAAAAAAAAGAATGGTTGCAGGAATTGGGTATGGCACATCTAGAAAAAAGGACTAGGGGTGACATGATGGCAGTATTGTATTTGAGGGGTTGCCACAAAGAGGTCAACTTATTTTCCAAAGTACCAAAAGGCAAGACAAGAAATGATGGAAATTAATCAAGGAGAGAAGCAACCTGGAATTAAGAAGAAACCTCCTAACAGGGAGAACAATTAACCAGTGGAACAGCTTGCCTTTAGAAGTTGTTGGGGCTTCATCACTGGAGGGTTTTAAGAAAAGACTGGACAGCTACCTATTTGAAATAGTATAGGGTCTTCTGCTTCAGCAGTGGATTGGACTAGGACAGGGGTCTGCAAACTTAAAACACTCAAAAAGCCATTTGGACCCGTTTCCCACAGAAAACACCGGGAGCCAATAATTTAACAGCCGGTATGACTGGGTGGGCGTGGCCAACTCACATCCCTTCTTCCCACCCAGGTGCCTCCTGCTCTGGAATATGGAGCGGGTCTCCATCTCACACCATCCCCCTTACCTTCTCAGGCCAGCGAGGAGTGACGGGGAGGGGAGGGCAGGGGCCAGTCGGTGGTGGGATCAGCCAACAGGGAGCCGCAGCAGAGGGCCGAAAGAGCCGCACGTGGCTCCAGAGCCAGTTTGCAGACCCCTGGACTAGAAGACCTCCAACGTCCATTCCAGTTCTATTCCAATTTATACTGTCACATTAAAAAGTGAGCTGTGCACAACCAGTCTGCAGATGACTGATATCCAAACACAGGTTGAGGAACTTGAAGTTGAGATATCCCTCACCCATCTTCAGTCATTACTGGTTGTGATGGAGATTTCCATCTATTTTAACCAACTGATTGAAATAATAATCTGTTTAATTATATGCTGAAAGAGAGGTTATAATTTGCTAACATATTTACATCTCACACAGAGAGGAAAGACATCAAATTTGTAGGTAGAGACTTTAATTTTCAGAAATGAATCAAGAACATTAGCGGTCCTTTTTTTCTGTGTTTTTACAAATACTAACGGATCAAGTTAACTGAAAAACAAGGGATTTAAAAGTAACAGGATGCCGTTTCAGCATTTGAGCTTATAATTTAAATAAGGATTTTGTGCAAACAGTGCCTACTGATCACATGAAAAATATACAATTTTGTTACGCTCAGGTGTCTTTGTGGTGTAAGGTAATCTGGGAAAAATACCTGGCACCAATAAACTGATGCTTGATGGTTTCAGTAGGTTCAATTAATGTACAGGATTAAAAAGTTGGCATAACATTTTCAATGTTGTATTGGACTACTTCGGGAAACATTTATTCTCCTCATGAAGGGTGCAGCAGCACCTTTATTCACCTGTTCTTATAACACCTCTATTTTTTCCTAAGTGACATATATATTTAAATATTAAAAACCTTTGGTATTACACATAATTATTTAATGCATTGCATTATGTTTTTAGGAAAACAGACTGTAATACTCTAAAACAGGGCCATTGTACAGTCTGTTTACTCTAGAGCAATCTAGATGCTTGACAAGAAAATTGCGGGTGAAAATACAGCCTTTTAAGCTTCAATATCCCATTTTTAATGGTGGTCTCCAAAGTGAACAAACTCCAGCTCTCACTGCATTTAAGACAGGAGAACTATTGGCCCATGCTGAATGATCTCCAAACCAAAATAATCAAAATTGTGTATTCATATACAAAATAACTTCCCAATTTTTCAGTTTCCTTGCAAAAATATTATTTAAATCTTGTTGGTATCTGCACTGCATTTTAATTTAAGACTGAGTAAAATTAACCAGGACTTAAAAAAATTGTCTTTGCCCAATGACCATTCAAATCTTTTTTTTTTTTTTTTTTTTTTTTGTGATGGTGACAAATCCCAAGATCAAGTGTTTTGTTTGTTTGGAGCAGCTATAGTTGTTTGTGAACATGTTCTTTAACCTCAGAGGGGAATTGCTGAAGTCACTTCACCTTAGTTTTAGGGAAGACTGTAGGCTGCCTAAGATATTTTGCATATATGTTAAGGTCCTGAACTCAACAGGGTCCTAATTGGGAGTGGGAGTGGGGACAACTTAGGGAGGGATAGGACTAAGAGGGGAAATGTGTTTGCGTTACCATTCCTCTCCAGCCAGTTTAAAAAGCACATTTTTGTGTTGTTTAATTGAACAAAACTTAATATACAATTCACTTTCTCAACATTATATCATTTTTAGTCCAAGTGTCCACTGAACAGACCCAGTGTGATGTTACAGAAACTCATGATCTGATTTCCCATGAGAGAGGCCAAAGTTTTCAACCATGGGTCCTACAGTCAGGAGGAATCCAATGTTAGCAACAGGTTGCAGGGCCACGTATGGTCTCAAACAAAGACAGACACACCGAGTGCTTTTGCTGAAGAACATTCTGACTGTTTAATGGTTTGCGGCATCTGCTTGGCGGGCCCAACTTTCTTCTTCTACTCCCGAGTCATATTCTTCCTCCGAGGAATCTTTAGTTGGAGTCCTAGAATTGAAATTTTATTTATTTTATTTATTTATTTGATTTATAGCCCACCCTTCTCCCGTAGGACTCAGGGTGGCTTACAGTCCTAATTAAGAAACATCAAATACAAAAGCTGAATCAAAATTAAATCAACCATTAGGACCCGACAGAGACAAATTCAGTTAAAACCTGCTCAAGATCCTAGGCAGAGCCCAACATAGGACCCTACCCCCTCAGTCCAGATCCGCCAGTTGAAAGAGCCAAGTCTTCAGGCCGTGGCAGAAAGACCGGAGGTCAGGGGCCAACCGGAGGTCCAGAAGAAGTTGATTCCAAAGGGCAGGCATGCTCACAGAGAAGGCCCTTCCCCACGGGGTCCCCAGCCGACACTGTCTGGCCGACGGCACCCTGAGGAGGCCCTGTCTGTGGGAGCGCACTGGGCGATGGAAAGTTGTTCCTGGCAGCAGATGCTCCCGTAAGTACCCTGGACCTAAGCCATGTAGGGCTTTATAGGTGATCACCAGCACCTTGAATCTCACCCGGAGGGCAACCGGTAACCAATGCAGCTCGCGCAGGAGGGGTGTAACATGGGAGTATTGGGACGCTCCCATCACTACCCGCGTGCCGCTGCATTCTGCACCAGCTGAAGCCTCCGGGTGGTCCTCAAGGGCAGCTTCATGTAGAGAGAAATGGAAGTAATGTCAAATGTCTGAAATAATCAAAATAGAGATCTTATCAGAAAATAAAAAGAAAGCAAGCTGAATTCTTATTAATACTGAAATGAGTGTTTAACGATAGTCTCCTTAACTGCCCTTAGCAACTACAGACTTAATTACAGTATAACCACTTACCTAGAAAATAGTTTAAAAGACTCTCAAGAAAAGAGTTCTTTGTCTAAGTCAGCAGCTACCCCAATCTAATTTGAAACTCAACTTTACCTGACGTATCCTGGTTCTTTCTTCCCTTCCACAACTTCTTTGTCCACCTCCACACATACTATGTCAGAGTTGGGTACTTCAAACATTGGTTCCAGCAGTAACTTTTCCTAAAGTTGGGGGATCAATAGAAAAGTTCAGGGGTTTTTTTTCCTCTCTAAATCACTGTACACAATTTCTGTTTTAATAACTATCTAACAATAGGCAATTGTTTGGCATGTTTCTGGGTCTGAGCGAAAGTGCAAAAGTTTGTCACGCAAACTATGATTCTGCATGAGGTGTGCACTTGCCAAGGAGATGTACCAGAAGGCCACTTCCTGGTTTCATGATTATGAGTAAAACAACTTCTTCCTAAACTTGCCTTGCAATCTGAAAAGCAATGCTGTTACCCACAAGGCAAAGCTAGAGAGCTCTTAGGAGAAAAGTTTTGGAAATGAGGACAAAAGGCATGGGCTGAAAGACAAATTTATGTGATTCATAGCAGACACCCCTTCCTCAAATGGAGATGATGAATGCACAAAGGCAGCACTTGCCTTACAAACCTGCTTACTGAAGTCATGCAGACATCAATGTATTTTTTTCCCTAAGCCAGATTTTTACATCATTTTATCTAAGTTGATGGCCAAATACGGACTCTCTTCATATTATAGATATATTTCAGTTCACAGGGAAGAAACTGAAAAACCAATTACCATGGAATTGTCTCCTATCAAGAAGGTAAGCTTTTTTTTAGTGTGGTCTCTTTGCTGACTCGCCAATTACTTCCAGAGATTTTATACACAGACAAAGAGAACAGGGGACGGAATGCAAAACATTATGCAAACATCCACTTAAAATTATTATATAGAGCAGGGGTAGGCAAACTTAGCTCTTTTACAACTTGTGGACTTCAACTCCCAGGATTCCTGAGCTAACATGACTGGAAGAGGAATTCTGGGAATTGAAGTCCACAAGTCATAAAAGAGCCAAGTTGCCCTACCCCTGATATAGAGGATTAATAGCTGCAGACCAGGTAATTAAGCAGCAATTGGGCAAAAGCCACACTGTTACCATTATAGATCGAAGGCCTCTAGCTCCCGTCTTGCGGTCCAGAGCCAATCTGGCTATTGCTTTTAATGCATCCTCCGTGACGTTTAATTCACACTGTAAGATATAAGATTACAGACATTTTAAGAATGCTACATTTTCTAAGACTTGGATTTTTTTCTCCCTTGAGAATTATGCTTCTGTTTAGAGAAGTGTAATGGACTTAAAGGCAAAACAGATACTGTCACTACAGGTAATCCTCAAGCTTATGACCACAATTGAGCCCAGGATTTCTCTTGCTAAGCAAGAGTTGTTAAATGAGTGTTGTCCCATTTTATGACATTTCTTGCCACTGTTGTTAAGTGAATCACTGTAGTTATTATATGGCTGTTAAGTGAATCTGGCTTCCCCACTGACTTTGCTTGTCAGACTTTGAAAAAGGTCACTAAACAAAATGGTCTAAGTCAAGGGCTCCCTGAAATGACACAAGAACAAGTTCATAAGAACTCAGAAGAAGCAGATACAGACTGGCTGCCCTGAAAAAGGGATGTCCATCTGTCATGGGGTAGTCAAAAACAACGGAAAATAGCAATAATAGAGCTGAAGTGGCACAGTGGTTAGAGTACAGTACTGCATACTAACTCTGACCACTGCCAGCAGTTTGATTCTCACCAGCTCAAGGATGACTCAGCCTTCCATCCTTTTAAGGTGCTTAAAACGAGGACCCAGATTGTTGGGGCCAATAGGCTGACTCTGTAAACTGCTTAGAGAGGGCTGTAAAGCATCGTGACGTTTTTGTTTTTTGTTTTTAATCCCATTTATATGCCGCCCTTCTCCGGAGACTCAGGGCAGCTTACAATCTATTAAGCACAAATCAATGTGCTTAGCAATAAGTGGTATATAAATCTAAGTGCTGTTGCTATGGAAGATAAACCTAAATCCTATTTACTTTTTTTTGTATTCCCTTTTAAAAAGGGAATAATTCAACCTCCCTTCAAAAAGGGAATCCCTTTAACTTCACTTAAAATCAACCCACTCTTTGAGGACACCCAAGCTTGATCTATAACAGTGGTTCTCAACCTTCCTAATGCTGCGACCCTTTAATACAATTCCTCCTGTTGTGGTGACCCCCAACCATAAAATTATTTTCACATACACCTGTATTTGCATTGAAATATGTGTTTTCTGATGGTCTTAGGTGACCCCTGTGAAAGGGTCGTTCGACCCCCAAAGGGGTCCCGACCCACAGGTTGAGAACCACTGATCTATAAGAAATAACATGCGATCATAAGGAGACATCCGAAGAGGCAAACCTTGTCCATGCTGAATAAAGCCTGGTATTGGGGAATGACTGCATTCCGGGGCTCTGTAAGTATCCGCACAAGAGTTTTCTCATCCAGGCTGTGCAAGGGAACGACCACTGGTAAGCGTCCCACAAATTCAGGGATCATGCCAAATTCAATCAGATCCCGGGCTTCGACATGTCGGAGCAAGCGGTCTTTCTCTTCCATCTCTTGCTCAGAATTGGACTCGCTGCTCAGATTAGCCAAGTCGGCGGCGGCCGCAGCTCTTCTGCCTTTCCCCAGATTTGACGAGGCGCCAAAGCCGAGATACTGCAAGCCAAAAAGTTCTGCCTTTAGTAACAAAACCAAACCTAATGTTTCGTTCTGGCTGTATGAGAATGCATTGCAGGAAATTATGCAAAGTGTGCATATGGTAGGAATCGGCATTTAGCTAAGGATCTTTTCCAAAACTGATGGGATAGAGCAGTGTTTTTCAACCTTGGCAGTGAAGATGCGTGGACTTCAACTCTCAGAATTCCACAGCCAGCAATGCTGGGAGTTGAAGTCCACTCATCTTCAAACTGCCAAGGTTGAGAAACACTGGGATAGAGGAAAATCTCTATTGTATGTAGATTTCAGTAGATTTTGAATGCAACTGGAAGAACATGAAGTCAGACTTTTAATGAATCATAAAATCCACTTATTTATAAATTAGACTGGATGTTTATACGCTTTATATAATTAGTAAATTTAGATACACAGATATTCAAATGTAATAATATACAATGTTTTTCCGTGTTTGGTTTGTAAAACTGAAGTTTAATTGTTGTCATCCCTCTTTTTTTCATGAGACGTTTACACAGAGATTTCAACAAAATCAACAAATCAGTCTAAATTGGATATAACTTGTCCAGAAACTTCACAGAAGGATTTGAATCAAATTTTTCCATGTGAAAGCCGTGGATAAACAACTTAGGTCAAAAAGAAGTCATTACAGCAACTAAAGTACAAGACAGTTTTCATCTTCCAGACAACGACAGCATTTCTCCTAAAAAGGATATGGATATTAACGAATATTCTCTTCTATTGGATTAACAAATATTTAGAGGGTTGGATGCAAACTGCCAGGCATCATGAAATCTTGAAGACATTTATGGCTGGAAGGTTATAATTTAAATAATAATTTTGTGAAAACAGTGCCTACTGATCACATGAAATACATACAGTTTTGTTATATTCTGGTGTCCCTTTGTGGAAAAATACCCGGCACCAAAAAAACTGATGCTTCACGGTTTCAATTAATTTACAAGACTGCATTTTAAGACTGAGCAAAATTAACTAGGACTTAAGTTTTAGGATCATTCAGTATGGTAGGCAAATTTACTGTTTTTCCATGTGAGCTAAACTGAATGATTTTAAAAGACTTTGCCTTTTAATGCTGGCATCTGGAGGATATTTAGCAGACTTCTCTTCTTGATATAGCTGATGAAGTATGCGATTTCCTTACCTTTTCATTTTTCCTGCGGCTGATGATTCTATCCAGACCATTGAATGCACCAGAAGCAACAAAGAGGATGTTGGTTGTATCAACCTGCACTGTTTCACCACGTAATTTGCGGGAATTCTTCTCTGGGACGTTCACAATGGTACCTTCCAGTAATTTTAACAAGCCCTATGTAAAAACAGGAGAGGCCTAAGCCACACATTCATTCTTAAAATCATGCACTGAACACCTTACAAGGTCAGGTAATTTGTTAAGTGACTAATTGTGGCCTATGAGAACCTGTCAAACAGGCACCGAATGAAGGTAATGACACAATTGTCCTTCTGTTTCCTGCAACAGGTCTTGAGAGGCAAATCAGAGAGCCCCAATAGTAGAAAACATGTGCAGCTCAGGGCTGAACTGTGGAGTCTTTTGTGTTCTCTGAGCTTAGTTGTTTGCAGACATTTTACCACCAAACTAGGATTTGGGTGTAGGATTTGCTCAAGGTACAGAAGCTTGCTCTGTCCATTTTGGCAGAGGTGTGGTTTTCTCCTACATAAAGATGCATGTACCTGTTAAGAAAGGAACTGATAGGTGCCGTAAGCATCATCACTGCCAGGTTTTCCATCTTTTAGTGTTCACTCCCATGAAAGTGTTAAGAACAGAAAAAACCTGATAGGTAGCTTTAGAAAATAACTTCTGCCCAAGTCTTGCACCTCCCAGGGAAATAAAACTGGTTCTTCCCTCAATCAGGCTGGGAATCTGATAATAACTGGAAACACTTCATTGCTGAGAAGCGAAAGTCTCCATACTTACTTGCTGAACCCCTTCTCCTCCCACATCCCGTAATTGGTGAATGCCTGGAACACTGCCAATCTTATCCACTTCATCCAGGAAAACAATGCCTGAAAATGAGAGGCAGTTGAAGTGAGGCTT
>JANHFR010000331.1:0-16444 GCA_032468015.1 Mimophis mahfalensis | reverse complement strand
CAATTAAAATAAAACCAGATACAAAAGTTAAAATGTATTAAATTAACGAGCCCCAACAAACAAACACAAAATTAAACAATAAAACAATAAACCCCTCAGTCCAGGCCATTTGAAGGTTCAGTGGTGAGATTTACATGTCTTTGAGCCAACTTCATAGGGAAAGACCCATTTTTGGATCTACTTAAGGTAGATCTTTAAAAAAAGAACAACTATCAGGCCTGAAGAATATATATGATGCATAGTTGCACACCCTTGTTTTTGCAATAGCTGGGTCTTAATGTTAAAATTGTAAAAAAGCCAATCCACGTTATTAGAAAGTCTTTTTTATTTCGCACGGGGGGGATATTTTACTTCTTTTAGAACAAACATATGAATTCCAGTTGAGTCTAGAGTGAAAGAGAGTAAGAGAGTGAGAGGTTTAAAAAGCCGTTGCAGCTAGGTGTAAGGATGTTGTTGGAGTAAGTTTTGGATACTGTGAGGCTCACTAAATTGAGAATAGGTTGAAATAGAGGAATTTCAAAGGCCAGCTTTCAGGGTTGTGTGAAGCTTTGCATAGCAATATGTTGAATTTATTCACTCTGTACTTAATATAAAATGTCTTTATTATTGTGTGCATTCAAAATGGCCAACTAGGCCCCGGCCACACCACACTCACAAACAGGAGACAACCTGTCTGCTGCCAGGCAGAACTCAACCATCCTGGAGGCTCATCTGATGTGTCAATCATCATTAATATGGAAAGGTATAAATACACAAGGCTCCACTCCCTGCCTCGTGGTGGCGCAGTATTATGCTAGTATGGTGGTGTTGGTGATCTCAGCTCCAACCCTTACTTTCTGTTTCACTTCTGTATGCCTGACTACCTCATGTATATAGCTTGTAAATAAATCTGCCTTCTTCTGAACAACATTTGCTGTGGCCTCCTGACTTCGTCTCCGTCATGGTCCATCTACCCACAACCAGTTGCAAGGTTTTCCTACAGAAGAGTAAAGACTGCTCTGCAAATATTTAACATAATATCATACATTTCATTTGAAATTGATTAAAATTTATGGGAACCAATACTGAGAAAGGGCCCAGTTCTAGGCTACACTTTTTCATAGTATCATTTTATTTTTCAGTTGATAGATTTGAAGTAAATTGATTGCTTCTATATTATATTACCATTTTACAGATTTAAAAACCCTGAAACCATTATGGGTTTTGTATGTTTGGCTTTGCTTGAGGTTATCAGTCACTCCAATGTTCTGGTGGGTTTTAAAACCAATATTTAAGAGATCAAAAAAGGCTCTAGGTGCAGAGCTAGGCTAGATTTTTATTTTCCCAATTAAGAGTTTTGCTACGCCTATTGGCACTTTACTTGCATGTCAGCTTGTTCATTTTGTAGCTGTTTGTTTCCTTCAGTGAGTTAACTATAAATTGCAGAAGGAAATAATTCAGTTACAGCTATAATAATGTCCCATTTGCACTTATGCTTGGTTTCTCATATAATTGTACTGATATTTCAAAAACACGTTTAATTCATGCAAGCAGTAATCGGTGGTGCATTGTTGCAACAGTCTAGGGTAAAATTATCATTTAAATTTTTGAATGTTTTTCCCCACTTTCAACAGTACCAGCAGTTTTAATGTATGGAAATCTGCAAACATTTGCATTGCAAATTAGACTGGAAAATTGCCTGTGCCAGAGCCATCAGTGGAAGCCACTTTGAGGCATTTTCTGCAGCATCTTAATGTCTGCAGCCATGTGAAAACATTTTCAGATTTATTTAGTCTTGTGGCGGTGTGCCTCAATTTTTCTTGAAAAAGAGGAGTTAGTGCTTCTTCTTTCAGCTCTCTTATTTTCTTCCTTTTCTCAAGGTTGCTGCTAATTGTTTTTTCTTCCAAAGTAACTAATAATAATTGTGCAAGTAAGAGATTCAAGACTGTGCTCTTTTCAATAAATTATTGGGGAGGAAGAACTTATTTGAAAATCAAAGGGAAGGCTTACCAAGAATTATTTACTCCTTTGTCTTGACACACAAATTTGGCTCCACAATTCTATTTGCATTGGGAAGAAAATGCTAATTGTGCTCCCTACCTATAGATCAGGACCGTGACAAGACTATTTTATCACTTCCTCCAGAAAATCAACTCCAGATGAAGACCAGAACATTATTAAACTGGTTATAAAGCCATAGTAAGACCACACCTAGAATACTGCATCCAGTTTTGGTCACCATACAATAAAAAAGATGTTGAGACTCTAGAAAGAGTGCAAAGAAGAGCAACCAAGATCATTAGGGGACTGGAGGCTAAAACATATAAAGAACAGTTACAGGAACTAGCCATGGCTAGTCTAGTGACTAGTCTGGTCTAGTGGACCAGGGGAGACATGATAGCAGTGTTCCAATATTTGAAGAGCTGTCATGGAGAGGAGATGGGGGGGTGGGGGTAACCTGTTTTCCAAAGCACCAAAGTCCAGACAAGGAATAATAGATGGAAACTGATCAAGGAGAGATTCAACCTGGAAATAAGGAGAAATTTTCTGACAATGAGAATAATCAACCAATGGAACAGATTGCCTTTGGAAGTTGTGGGGGCTTCATCACTGGAAGTTTTCAAGAAGAGATTGGACAGCCATCTGTCAGAAATGGTGTGGGGGTCTTGCTTGGGCAGAGGGTTGGACTAGATGACCTACAAGGTCCCTTCCAACTCTGTAATTCTGTTATTCTGATTCATCTCTTTCTCAGTGAAGTAGGGAGGTGTCAAGGCAGAGTGAATAGTATTATAACTTTGCAGCAGGAAAAGGCCCTAAGATTGAAAGAGACTCCCCATAGTTTCTGTTTATTTACCAAAGCAACAACAATAAAGAGCCATACAACATCGTATCAAGGCACATCAAGGCAGTCTCCTCCAAAATACATTGAGTTTTCAATTCCCAAAATTCTAAGCCAGCATAATAAATGGAATGTTGGAAGTTCCAGCCCCAATATTTCTTGAGGGTGTCATGTTGAAAAAAAGTGATCTGGGCTGCCTTTTTCTGGGAGGAAATATAACTTGCTTGATCATTCAGGATACATTAAGTAAACTATTTTAGTTGTTAATGCTTTTTGTACTTATTTTTCTGTGTCATACATATTTTGGGATTTACTTTTTTCCTCTTTTCATTTTTTTCCAATATAAATGTAGTATTATTGGGTATATTTTTGACTTCTGTATTTTGTTGTAAAATTTGTGATGGACAAACATTCTTAATTTTACTATATATGGTAGGACCTAATATATGATCTTTAAAGTGATGTCTAAAAATATTAATGGACTGAATTATCCATCTTTAGCAAAAAAAAAAAAGGATCTAGACGAAAACTAGTTGCTGGGCAGAGTTAGCATCTACCTATATTTAATGCCTCTGGGTTTTGATTTAGTAGACAATTCAGAACCAGATATTTGTTTAGTAAGATCCATGAATGGCATTCTGTTAGTTGGTAACAGGGAAATGAAAACAAGCTGTTGTCCCCGTGTGCTTCCATTGGTTGAAATTTATGGCACTAGGTACACAAGAAGTTGCCTTAAAGAGAGATGGACCACCCTACCATCTAGAATCAAAAAATGCACAGGACTTTTTTCAAGTCCTTTTCAAAAACCCTTAGTATGAATTTTAGAGATCTTCTACAGCTGCTCTGTTACTTATTCTGAATTTTGCAGAAAAGAATGAAAAGAAAGCAAAAGGAAATGATGTCCAAATTTGAGTGGAATCTGATCTTTTTTCTTTCTAAAGATCACACACCTGCAAATCATCAAAACCATTACACTTCCCACACTGATTCCATGGAGATCAATTGTAGTGGATTGCCAGCCTTCAATTTAGCCTCAACATTCTTTCTTCTGTGAACAGAACATAATTTAAGCAAGAAAAGGATCCATTAACTGGAATGCTATTGAGCCCAAGAGTTACATGTAGTTCTTAAATTCTTAAATACCGAGAAGTGTTTTTGGTCTTGCTTTGAAGTGTGCTTCTGCCAGGAGAAAGGCTGTTTTTTATCAGTTACAGGTTGATTAGTGTTCCTGGCTCTATGATTACCTGGCTTTTGCCATACTTGGCATGTAACATATTTTGGAATTCTCAAGGGCTGTTATTTCGATGGAATTAGCTAATATTTCAAGATTGACCTAAAAGAACAGAAAGTCATTGAAGCTGTTCTTCCATTTTCCAACAATTCAAGAACCTCGGGTGTATGGAAGGAACACTTTGTAATGATATGGTGCATAAACTTGTTACACTTGAGCAACAGAGTGCTAAACATTGAACCATGACTTCATGTGAAGCCAAAGTTACCTAAAGGTCAATCGAGAGTTGTTATTGTTGTAGCAGTAGTTTAAAGAGAAACTTTGCTTATTGGAAAATCACACAAATATTTAAAATATAAAAGAAAATGCAGTAAAACTGAGTTACTGTGCAGTACATAAAATATGCAGAGTATATTAAAATGCTATCTTGGCAAAATACAGCATTTAAAACCAAGTGATTTTTGGTTTAACATCCCTGGAAAGAAATGGACTATTCTATAGAACATAAATACCCAGGTAGGTATAAACTGGTAGGGGTGTGTGTATGTGTGGTGTGTGTGCATGTGTGTGCATAAATACACCTTCAAGTCAACTGCCAGGACAAATTTCTGCAGTTTTCTTGAGAAGATTTTGGAAATAATTTGTCATTGCCTGTTTCTAGGGCCAAGAGAGAGTGACTGGCCCAAGGTAGCCCAACTGACTTTGCGCTTAAAGTGGGATTAGAATTCATAGTCTTCTGGTTTATACTCTCCTGCTTTAATCAGTATACCCGATTCATTCTCTATGTAAATTATTAATACCCTGAAAATCAAATGTATTGAGTTGAGCTTAGAAATGTCAAGGCCAGGCTTCTGGAAGAGGGAGTTGGCCACAAAAATTATGTTCTATATGAAGAATTTTAATCAAGACTCCCTTGACAATTTAGCTAAGAAGCTTACAAAGAGTCAGGAATTGACTCTGTTTGCTACACACTCAACAGCTGGGATATAATCACATAATTGACACAAATTGTGTGGCTAAAGTCCCACTTTTGTGGAAGTTCCTGGTCTACTTGGCATATCCTTGCTTTGTGATATGCCAAAACTATTATATGCTGTAATCAATAAAGTTCCGGCCAATTTTAACCTGAAATACAACTTTATTCCAAATTTCAGATGTATGGTTTATTTCAGTTCCCGACATCCTCATTTGTTAATTCCAGCTACATTAAATGCAGCCTGCTCAAGTTAATTTTACAGCAAAGTATGATCCAATTCCATGTAATCTTTAACAGATTCTTTGAATAGTTTTGAAACGATTTTATTCTTGAAGCATTAAATGTACAGGCTCTTATCCAAATAACACCATTTCCTTTCATAAATGCTTATATAGAGTAGAAATAATGCATATTAAATGCCTCTATTATTATAAGGAAAGAACAAAACTAAAGAAAACTGGAACATGGATATAACTATTATATCAAATTATAGAAAAGAGCAGAAAATATTATTGCAAATTTCAATTTCAAAATACCATATATTAGTTCATATATAGTATGCCACAGTAAGCTGGGTAATGGAAAATTAAACATGATAAAAATTCTTTAATTTCACAACATATAGACAGATTTAACTATAGTTTCAATTGGAAAAATGTGACAATCCTAGACCAGGTCAAGTCCCAAAATGCCAAGACATTTCTAGAAGCCTGGCACTTTGACAATCAGCCATCAATAGACACACAGACAATAACAACATCTGTAGACTATGCAAAAGAGAAAGTCGACCAGCCCAAAAGAGAAAAGGACTCCATCACCTCTTCACCAGTAATCAGCACTTAGATTAGCATAATTCCAAGGCCAACTTCAGACCAACAATCAATTAAAACAACACCCCAATCAAGAAACTGCATGGGTGGGGCTGCAACCACAGTGGTACAGACGTGTTTTGCAGACAGCTCTGTGAAACCACTGATATTCCTGCTGATTAGGGGGTCCCTAGGGATCTAGGGACTGGATTTCACCCTGTAGGGGTGAAGGGAAAGGAGTACACCTACCAGGGATCCAGGGGAGAAAGTAATCTTCCCAAATGGTCCTGGAAAAGCTGCTCCAGCCAACAGTGATGAAGGGCGGCCATTGTAAGCCGCTATGAAGCCAGAACAGCCCCGACAAGAATGAGTGGGAGGATCGTGAGCAGACAGAGCTTGTGGAAGAAAGAAGGAATCTGTTATTCTTACTGGAACATTTTAAAAAACAAGTACCCTAAAGCATTGTATTAAGTGAACTATAGCTAAGAGGAAAAGCAAAAAGAGAAATTGTAACTGTTAGTGAAAGTGTGAAATGTTTAAAATGATGGGAGTTGAGGAATGGCTTGACAGGATCTCCTCCAATCTGTCAGAGGTGTCCTTTCTCCTGCAAAGTGTGCTTGACACGTTAGATGAGGTCATGGATGGCAGCAGGAATAATGTTTTGGAAATGCTTAATGACACTGGGAAAGGAAGATCATGGTGATTGGGGACTGAAAGCAGAAGGAATGGAATATACAGATGTGGTAGTGTAGCAATTAAGAGAGAAAGTGCAGGGAACAGAATATAGTCATGGTGGAAAAGGCTTATTAACAATGCACTGTTTCAAGTTGGAGGTGGAAATGAAATACAAGAAATGTGTCCCAAAAGATGGAGTATTCACACGCAACAGGATAGATATGATGTTAAAAGGACTGAATCAACATGAAAGGAAGTTGAAGGACTAAGAAAAGTGCATGCACAGAAAGAAAGAAAGGACTTTAAATTTCAACCCTGGAGGAGGAGGTGAGGAAGGGTGAAGAAGGAAGAAGATTAGATCATGGATTCTGATTGCTCTCAAAAGGACGAGGTTGGATGAATAAGGAAGACCTTTGTTATTATAATTTGTTATGCATGGCATGACTTGGAGTTAAACTGGAAAGAATTAGGTAGGGGAAGCCACAAGATACTGTTAAATATGTTAAGAAATCAATGTTTTATTATGATGTGAATGCTATATGAAGTCAAAGACTACCTGTATAGAAAATAAATAAAATGACCATAAAACCCGAGACTTATAAACTAGTACATGAAATAAGCTGTTTTAAGTAATGTTTTGCTTTGTCTTTAGTCATCCTATCTCATTTGAAATCCCATTTCAATCAAATTTATTATATTTTATATATGTGTGTGTGCGTGTTTTCTGTACTAACACATGTATAGAGTAACTAGCATTCTAAACACAGGCTTTACAAGACAAAATCACCACCACCTACCAAATAAATAATCTGCTAGTAACGAGGCATCAATCACTTACAAATCAAGACCCTTCCATCCAAGCATGCACAGTCCAGACAGGTTATATAATCTGAACCCCTCAATGCCATACTAATAAAGTTACTTAGAAAGATAATGAAACTTAATACTGAGCTGGACAACCATTTGTTGGAAATGGTATAGGATTTCCTGTCTGAGCAGAGGGTTGTTCTCAAATAGGGGTGTCATACACAAGGCCCGCAGCCTGCATTCGCCCATGGATTGCTTAGAACTAGCCCATGGGGCCACCCTGGAAACAGTGAAGGACCAGCCCACAGTGTGGGCAGCCCTCCTGAGCTCTGTTTTCCTTGGCAGAGGTTTTCAGGAGGCCGTCACAGCCATGTATAGCCTCCCGAGCTCCATTTTTGTTGGCAGAGGGTTGCAGGAGGCCATTGCAGCCAAAAACGGAGTTCGGGAGCCTGTTTTCACTGGCAGAGCGCTCGGGCCACAACAGGCACCCTGACATGAGTGATGTCAAATTAGCCAAACCCACTCTGCCCCCCTCCCCCAAGGTCAAACACAACCCTGATGAATGAAATTGAGTTTGACACCCCTGTTCTAAACAACCTCCAATGTCCCTTCCAATTTTGTTATTCTATATCAGTGGTTCTCATGCTGTGGGTTGGGACCTCTTTGGGGATCGAATGACCCTTTCACAGGGGTTGCCTAAGACCATTGGAAACACATATTTCAATACAAATACAGGTGTATGTAAAAATAATTTTATGGTTGGGGGTCACCACAACATGAGGAACTGTATTAAAGGGTCACAGCATTAGGAAGGTTGAGAACCACTGTTCTATATTCTAAGCTTGAAGATGCAAGGTGAGCTCCATCACAATTTAAAAACCTATATGATCCATGAAAAGATGTCATAATACTGTACGATACCTATAAACTCACTGGAACATGTGAAAGAAAATAAATAGTTTGTCCCCAATGCACTGATTGAAATATTTGCAGTATCTTTTTAGGAAGACACTTGGAATGCATTATATGCATTCCATAAAATGAGACACCTGGACAATCACATTGTCTTATAAGGTCAGAGTGAGATCAGTCTGCAAGTTTTCAGAACTTTGCCCACACAAATGCTGATTGGCAGAGAGATCTATTTGATTCTGATAGAAATTTTTGTTCTACAGTCAGCAAAAAAATATTAACTGAAGTGTCGCTCAAGAAGACCCTTTGCACTGAACAACTCATCTTTTCAATTAATGAAAACTGCCTGCTTCATCAACTCTAATCTGAGTAGATTGATAAGAAATATCAAACCATCACACAAGAACGGCAACAAAAGGGCCATTCCATCCTCACTTCCATTCAAATTAAGTAAAAATAAATTGGACAATTAAATAAAATTCTGCCCAGCTAACTAAAAGATCAGATGATAGATGATAAGTATGTACACAGAAACCACTCTTGGTAAGAATTTAAGCTCGATTAAAAGAAGCAATTATCAGCCACTGCAAACTTCAAATCAATTCTGGCAACTTCAGGAGGATCCCCTAGCCCCCACCCCAAAAAATAAAAATCATTAGTCCAAATTCTTTTGATGATAAAAGTGACTAAAGCCCTGCCTGGCCAATAAAGTAGCAATTTCTGAAGAATTACAGGTGCTCCGTTTTTCTTTTTAAAACTTGCAATTTTCCCCCTTTCTATTGTGCTTTTATCATATTATTCTCTGTGTATGTGCATGTGTAAAAATTGTGAAAGTGCATGTAATTTTTTTTTACATTGCTCTGAGAGCCCCAGTGGAGATACAAGCAATCTATAAATAAATAAAGTCATGTGATCATATAGGTTGAATTTCCTCTCATGAATTCCATATAGACACAGCATTATAACAACGTTGAACAAAGGCTAGGAATAATCCCAAGCATATTTCACTGAGCAGGATAGGACCTTTAGCTCAGATCTGACCTATGACTTCTAAGATAAATATCAGGTGCAAACAATTCTATGTGCACTCAAATGACATGGGAACGGCATTGGGATTTTGGTGCAATTCTTCCTGACCTCATGAACAAGTTTCCCAATATAACATCTCAGGTTTCCCTCTCATCTCTTGAAATAAACCTGTGGCAGCTTTGTTGTCAACTTTCAGCCTTCTTTTTACCCAATATGTGTGTGTGTGCGCGCGTGTGTGTGCATGCACACACACACACACACACAACAACTCTGTACAGTTTTCTCATCTCATATATTTACTGTATATCCTATTTCATTTATCTCTTGCGTTTCTTTGGGAGTGTATGTCAGCATATGTCAGTCTTTATCTCCCATTTTTCTTATCACAACATTCTTCCCAAGCTTGACCAACAGATTATGATTGGCTGAATCACAGCTAAATTAGATTTGAACCTGGTGTGCTTTATCTAAGACACCAAACATTATTGGACGTTTGGGATTGTCTTTCATGTAGTCTAATGACACTGTTTTCAAGAGCATATTCTGAAGGAGAAAAATAAATATAAACAACTACTTGAAAGTGTCCTGGGATTGGCAAAAGGAACTCAAGGCCACATGGCTTATTTGGCAGCAGTCCTGTGTTTTTATTTTCACAGCGAGTTTTCAAACCTTTTATAATTCTGGTAAACAAAATAAATAGGGATTAAAAGTGCCCACTCCAGCATGATATTGAAACTCATTTATGGCTGAAATTTAATGGCAAAATGGCTATTTTAAAACTTTTAATGCAAGTCTAATGCATTTTTATTTTTTAAATAGGGGTTTTTTGGTAGATTTCTTTTTAATTTTATTTTTTATTGATTAGCCCTTGATTACATTATGAGTTGGTGTACTTTTATATCATCGTGTAACAGTCCTACATGCCATCTGAATGTGTGTTTGGACAGCACTTTCTACTTCTCAAAAGCCATTCATCATGGATTTCAACTGCTGTACAGTGCAACTTTTATTACTGGGCCATTATCTCTAGATATAAATAATTCACTTAATCTTCTTTAAGGTCTGCAAGACACATCCAGTGAAATGGCCAATTTGGCCCTCAAATCCAAAGTTCATTATAAAAAAGAAAATGGAGCTCTGTATCTCATTTACCATATTAAAAATGGCTCTAGACTGTTTGTAATCAGAATGAGGTTAAGATAGGAGAGGAGAGGAGATAATAACCTTTATTGTCATTTTTTTTTTCTCTGAACACACTGGCACATATGAAAAAAATGAAATTCTGATGTTCTAAAAAGAACACAAACACACACACACACACAGTCCATTCTGAATACGTAGCAGAAAAAAAGTCTTGAGAGTTAACATATGGTATAAAGCTAGTACAGAATCTAGTTTTGCTTCAGGTACTGCAAAGTCCACTCCCAGAAGTTTCAGGAAAATGGATAAAATGCAACAATTTTCATAGTATGTAAGAGATTTCCTGTATTTAAATACACTCTTTAGAAATCTTTTTTAAAAAGTTCTCCTACATTATTTTCTTAGGGACTGAGAATTATGAATTTTGTAGGAAGGCTAAAGCATAGCTTGGTCTCCATCCATCTAAGGCAAGGTGGGATGACCATTTGAAATCTGAATGACAAATCACCCTGATCTGAGAAAATCTCATGAAGATTTATTGAACCCAGTGTGTTTCCTTTTTCTTTAAATCATGATGCTTTATATAAAACATGGGCGGCTTTCAGCTAACTTTTTCTTCTTTTTCTTTGAAGGCTTCTAATGCACTGTCTAATGTCACTTAACATAGCAGTAGTGATAGCAAATAAATGATGTTGGACACATTATTATTTGAAGCAACACCTGAAGCATTCTATCTACCAACTGGTGATTGCTTTAACCCCTGTTTTCTGATCTGCATATCATAAAATGGTGAATCTTCATATGGTTCCAGATCTAATTTATTCAGATCTAGGTTACTTTGAATTCATCTGGAGAAGCACAAACATTGCTTCCTTGTGGCTTCTTTCCATACTCATGAACCACATTAGTCAACAGGGTGGTTCTTACCTATTCGAAACAACACCTCCTAGGAAAGTGAACATTAAGTTAACGAGGAATTAATATGATGAAATCAGTATTCCAATTCCCACCATCACCACTTTGGGATGATTTGTAATTTCTTTGACATCTTCAGGTTTTTTCCCCCCCTATCCACCTACAGAGACATGGAGCAAAACTGAAAAGATGACAATTTTTATTAAGTAAGTAATACAGGATCAGATCAAGCAAGTATCCACACAGTCCACAAAGTTAAAAGAGAAGGCAGCCACTACAGACTCCTTAGGGCAAATCCACTATGGCATTAAAAATAGATTGATTCTGTAGCTGAATCCTTCCTAATTTTTTAAAAAAATTATAAATGAAATCTTGTTCACTCCACATCACTGTGTGAGACGGTTTTTACCAGGGGAGGTAAGGCAAGATGGAAATTCTCAGAAATTTACTGACCTACATTACTTTAAGATTGTCAGCCTTGGAATGTGGGTGTTCTGAGTCTTGTTCTTGTTAAATGCTAACTAGTATATTAGGATCTTTTTAGATGTAACATTAAGTTTACTAGAACTGAACCAAATTAAAAACTCGCTGATTAAAAGCACTAATAAGGAAGGGGGGCATATTTGCCATTTTGCCAGTTACTATTCTAAAAGAATGACTGACATTCCATTACTGCCATGGAGGGAATCAGAGACCTAGCAAGCAGTGCAGAAACTGGCCAAGGAAAGCCCACATTGTCTGTATAAGTGTGATGAATGATTAGTCTCCTAACAGTAAGAGATACTGTAAACTGAGATCCAGCAGTTTTCAGACCAGGGATCCTAAGGCTCAGAAAGACAAGGCAAAGAATCCATTAAAAATGGGAAGCAGCAGCAATAGGTCTGGCCTACCCTGGAAATAAGAGGAGAAATAGCAGAAGACATTGATGTTTCCAATATGGCTTCGCTCAAGTTTATCATAAAGTTGTTTTTTCTAACTGTATCATGATAAGCATTTGAGAAACTTTGCCTCAGTTTGAGTCTATTTACTAAGTGAAGCTACATGCAGTTGCTGGAGCTGGGATTTATTGCTATTTGGGAGGAGCTTGATATTCCTCCCAAATGGCAATAATAATATATTGGTAATATATTCTTATGTAGGTTTGAGCCTCCACAGGAGAAGAAGGTAAATTTGTCGCAATCATAAAATCAGGAGTGCCAATATTGCTTTGTGCTTTCCTTTATATTTGTTAGCCATCACTCTACAGTCTCTCTCTGACTCACTTATCCTTGTTCCGAAAAAGATCCCTGGGAAATTACTTATGGTGCCTTCCCATGGGATTTAAGTGTGAAATGCTAGGGAGGCTGAGTGCTGATGACTTAGTGAAAGACAGCTATTCACATGTGTCATTCAACCTCCTTATAAGTAAAGCAGTTACAAGAATGTCTCAATTCTTGTAATGTCCCTCTGGAATCAGATGCCCCGCGAGCTCCGGGCATCTCATGATCTGCGCTCCTTCCGGCGCGACCTGAAGACGTGGTTGTTTAGGACGGCCGTCCTGGACTGAGGGGGGGAGGGATGTTTTTATGTTTTTAATTGGGTGTATGTCTTAGTTTATCGAACTTACAAATTTAATACTTTTTTAATATTTGTATTGTCTGTTTTTTATTGTGTTTGCCACCCTGAGTCCTTCGGGAGAAAGGCAATGTATAAGTTCAATGAAACTTAAACTTAATTATCCAGGTTATGGTTGTCCCAAAGGTGCTTTTTCCAAAAGGCAACTGGACTTCCTTTGTTTTTTCCTTGAAAAATATCTGCTTCTCATCCAAGAAGATTCTTCAGTTCTGGGACAGGTAGAAGAATCTTGCCTCACACTCACTGAGAACTTCACAAAGAGAAGAAAGGGGTAGGAGAATGAGAATAGATGAAAATGGGTTTTTTAAAAAACAGCAGACAAAACCTTCCAACCGAAGAGAGTTGGAACTGTGGAGTCCTTGTTGCCCTCTGAGCAGTTGTTTGTTTGCAAATGTTTCATTACCTGTCTAGGTAACATCATCCATGCTCATCAGATAATGAGCATGGGTGATAAATACTGATGATCTTGCCTGGATAGGCAATTAAATGTCTGCAAGCAAACAACCAAGCTCAGAGAACAAGGGCTCCACAGACAGAACATGGCATGGAATTATCCAACAGGCCACAAAAGGCATGAATGGACCTGAATGTTTAGAAGTTATCCTGGCTTTCTGACAAATACAATTCAGGCCTTAGGGATCTGGCAAGTGTTTTTAGGTCAAATGTTTTCAAGAACAATGAATGCAAACAGAGCTCTGTGAAGTAAGAGTTCCTTCATAAGGATTTCAGTTTTTCTAAATCAGGATTGGCTTTCATTGAGAAGGCCTAAGGCATGCAAGAGGAGGTTATAAGGCATCTTGGTGCCTTTAAGAAATGCAAGTGAATTGCAAAATTACCATCCCATTTTGAAGTTTCTGTACAGGAGACAGTCAGGGCTGGTGTAAATAGGGTGTGGTGGAATAGGATTTAGTTTTGTAGTAACACTGAAAACTAAGATCGTTGCTTCCTTGTACATACATCATTTTACCTTGTATTTTAACTGGTGAAAACTTTACCTTTAAGAAATATAAAGTTTTTTTAAATTAAATATTTTAAAGGATAAAGTTATATACTTGATTTTTATCTTCCCTTCAGCAGCCAAGCTCCTGAAAACAGTTTTCATTTAATGCCAGTCTAGACCAGGTTTTGCAAGCCTGCAGGTTAATTGCAAAATGAACTGCCTAAGAGCAATTAAAGTTGAAGTCCTACCAGATGAATAACTTGTCCTATTCATAAACATAGGGCTGATTCTGGAAAAACAACTCTATTTCACTTCACTTGAAAAGTAGGTCTTCTTAGTTCCCACACATTGTAAATAATGAAACCTTCCTGTGAGCATGTGCAAAAAGCATTCCTACCTTTTTGTTCAGATATGTAAATGTTGCAATCAAATTCAGGAAGCTAATTTCTTCCTAATGGTAATCAGATATTTAACCCCTGAATCTTCAGAAAAAAAAACAGAACAAAGCAGAACAAATAAACAGCAATTTTATGGGCTGTCAAACTCCCAGTCCATGGGCCAGGTGCATCATGTGCTGATCACGCCCACGTCCAGTTTAGCGAAGGGAAAATGTCCCGATATGTCACGTGATGCTGCCATGATGATGTGAGTTTGACACCCCTGTTCTAGCAGGTGACTCTACTTTGCATTCTCATAGATTTTTTCAGTTTTACAAAGTGAACGGTAGTACCATCATCATCTCATCATCACCACCAGCAGTTACTTTTGACTCAAGAAAGATGGCTTGAGAGAATAGTTGTTTGTATTTCTGTGCAATATCTATTCATTTGTTGGAAATAATACAGGGATTGCTTTTATGCCTAACTGGATACCATCTACGCCATAGATGGTATCCTGCCCAAAAAATGATCAAATGGCTTTTAAAAAGCAGCCACTGCCTTATTGTTACTTATTGTTATCATTAAAACATCACTTGACTCTCAAAGACTCTGGGTTGTTGGCAAAAACTCAGCAACAAATAAGAAATTTGGAGTTGAATGTATGGTAGAATGTTAAAAAGTGTGGAAGAGGGGAGAGGACCAAGAGCGACGGCTATCAATGCTAGCATAGTACTCTTAAAAAGTAAACAGCAGCATGCTTTTGGCATACCACCACAAACTGCAACATCTCTCAGTGTGCCCATCCATTTCTTTGTGGCACAAGGAAAACAAGCTTCTTGTAATTCAGCAAAAAATAGAAGCTCTACAATTTTGTGATGATGAATGCATACAACATCCTTGTATTTATTATGCTATGCATGTATATATTATACATTACATTATATATTATGTGTATATTATGCAAGTTCTGCAAAACCAGTGGAAGCTGACTTTCTATAAAATATGCTAGATGCCTAATCCTAAAATGGGTCATAGCTGTTGATCTATCGAGGTTAGGACAGAGATGGTATTCAGCCAGTTTCGACAGATTCCAGAGAACCGGTAGCAATAATTTTGACTGGTCTGAAGAACTGGAACATGCCACCTCTGATTGGCTGACACCAGTAAAAGCCACCTCTGATTGGCCAACAGCATAGCCACACCCACTAAGCCACACCCACAGAACCGGTAGTAAACAAATTTGAATCCCACCACTGGGTTAGGACCACTTACTTAAGCTAATGATACTTCTGCAGCATCTGGACCAAACTTCTTATTCTCTTTTTAAGCTGCAATCAACCTATCAGAAATATAAGGAGTTAAGATTGGATCTATGAATAAAAACATGTTTCACTTATATATTAAGAATACTTCCCAGAGAATGTAATTATTTTTCTCCAATGTTGGTTATCTTGTACTCAAACTCATCTATGAAACCCATAACTTCAGGCATTTCTGTTCTAATATGTAGTCTGATCATCTTCTTCATTGTCCTATTCTGGTATATGAAATTTGGCTCTTCTATTTATATGAAGCATGAGCAACCTATTAAAAAAGCCTGAGGTGGGAGATTCAAATGAGTCAATCTTTTTAGTGTCCTGCTCATACTGAGATTCAAACTTCAACAGTATCATTTTATAAATGCTGTCCATTGTATCTATATACTATTCCAAATCTTGTTTCTGCATATTATTCTATTTTCACTTAAGTATTGGAGAAAATGGCTACCCCTGAAAGGAAATGGAATGCCATGACTAACTGATAGAACTCTAAGAAAGGAGGAGGGCATCATAGAGGACGTGCCAGCTTCAAAGATGACCTCTGATCCAGCTTGTGAACAGATATCTTCAGTTGGAATATCCCTATCTCTCTCTTGTAAAAATCTACAGGTTTTTTTCCTCCTTTTATTTTAGAAGAAATTCTTAGAGTTACATTAGATATAATATAAAGTGTACTTCATCCATTGAACTATCATATTACTTCCAACTTGTAGTTCTATAAAATTCATTATATATTTTAACATCCCCGTTTAACTGAAATGTTAACTATCTGTGAAAATCTTTTTGTATTTCAGGGAAAATTGAATTATTATTATTATTATTTATTAAATTTGTATACCGCCCTTCTCCCGAAGGACTCAGGGCGGTGAACAGGGCAGT
>JANHFR010000329.1:0-10668 GCA_032468015.1 Mimophis mahfalensis | reverse complement strand
TAAGATGATTGGCAGTTCAAAAGCTAAAGTCATCTCGGGATGTGCCATGAGGAGAATAAGGCTTTTGGAACTGACACCTTCATCTTCATATGCAGATGGGCATATGAGGAAGAATAAGTTCTTTCTGCTTTATAACCCTAACTGGGCAGAATACTGATCTGGATCCCAGTGTACGAGGGGATGCAGGCAGGACATGAAAAATAGTGTGGTGCAATGCATACGTCCTTGGAGAAGCATGGTGCCTCTTTGCTATTCATTTAAGCAACCTGGATATTTTTAGGCAACTTTATGAACTTGTAAAAAAAAAAACCATTTTGCCTTAGGGAATCCTCTCCTTGAACTAGGGAAACTTTGTAATCCCCCCTCCCCCCTCTTTTTTTTTTTTTTTAATATCAGACTTGCCTTGGTGCCTAATAGTATGGTAAATAGCAGAAAGGGGCTGTTTGTGGCTAAAATCCATAATACATTTTCTGAATCATTTTTAAAGAGAGCAGAGTTTTGTGCAAGGGGCAAAGCCTGGCCAACAACGATGACATCTTGTTTTAGTGGGATGAGGGGAGTTGGTTGGGGGGTTGCCTCTGAGCTGCTGAGAAATACACTACAGAACAGGATACTTTCACCGAGCCACAGTTGCTGAGGAAAATTAGGTTATCAGTTAATTAGACCAGAGGTTGTTAGCCTAGAAATGCATTGCTATTGGAGGGATGGCCATCTTTCTGTCCTCTTTTTCATGCTTTTGTGTCAGATTTGACACCTGGTGACTGCTCAGACAGGTCATTTCAGAAATGGTTTGTCCTGGCCTTCTTTTTAAGGCAGAGAGTGACTGGCCCAAGACACCAAGCTGCCTATTTCGTGGTTTCTAACTAGGAGTTTCTAACTTTAAATTACTATATCACACTGGCCCTCCAATATTCATTTATATGCGCTATAAATCACAGAACATATAATTGTACCAGTTTACAAAATAAGCACTAAGGCTTATTTTGGGGGGCTGTCATTTCTTTTCCTTGTATGGGAGACCCAGTTGTTCTGCTTGCTGACAGCAGGGCAAGAGACATGCAGTGCACAAGTACCAGTACCGCGAGGCAGGGGAGAGTGGAGCTGCCCCACGCGCCCAGTACCAGCTTACCTCAGGGCCCCTGCAGCCAGGTCACTATGCCGACACCTGCATGCTGCTCAACCCCTGCTCCACTGTGGCTGCGAGCAAGCAGCTGGTGGCCACATGGGCTCCTGCTGCACATGGCTGCTGGTGCTGCCGGCAGGTGTCGTTATGTGGATGGCCTGACTGCGGGGCCCCTGAGGTAAGCTGGTGCAGGGCGCTTGGGGCAGCTCCACCCCCCCCCACCTCATGGCTGCGGCACCACAAGCAACGAGATGGAATGTACGGGAGGGCGGATATATATTTTCAATATTTCACAGAAAAGAATAGGAGGTGTCTAAGTGCAGAACTTTTCCAATTCACTGATTGTACATGAATATAGTTGGGATGAAACTGTTTTTTTTCCTTTTCTCTAGAAAATGTTGTATGTACTGTACATTACTGGTAGCCAGCATTATCTCTGACTGTCCATCTCATGATGAAATGTATTTTTATGAGCAGGGTTTTAACTTTTTATCTAATGGCAGTTTTAAATAAAGCAGATTCTTACAAAACCAATTGCTCTCGTGAAAAAAAGTTTGTAGTCCTGGATAAAATGGTTTTTTACTCAAAAACAAATGTGGGTGAGGTGATTTAACACAATTTCCCATGAGTTTAAAATATTACATCCACAAAAATGAACAGACACCACACATAGTCAACAGGAGGCAGTGTTGCTCCCATGTACTCTAAGATTCCGCTTTTGTTTCATAGTAGCACATGCTTAGCATGATAGAAGTACAGGGTCACTTGCCACTGTGCTATTAGTAATGCCCTAGGCTTTGCTTTCAAATCTTTGCCTTTGAGTTCTCAGTTCAATGACTGCAGACCTTGAATACTGCAAGAAGACTATTAAACTGAAAGTTGCTGCTGGATATCATAATCCACAGTTCATTTCTCATTAAGATAGCTGATTAATAAACTAGAAGAATCTGATTTCACTGCATAGATGATGAGATAAATGATAGAAAAATAGAAGACAATCTCTTGATAAATAAAATAACCTTGCATATTACGCTAGAAGGGAGGAGAGCAGGACAAGATAATTTTATGCAGGCAGCTTGTTCTATTTCCACAGAGCGGTAGTTGAATCTCACTAAGGGGGATGAGGGAGGATAAAGCTCTTTTCAGCAGATGACTGGCGCTAATCTTTGTCCCTACAGTTGATTAGGGCATACAGTACAGTCTTATTTCTCCTAGCAATAATAACACTAGAATGGTCAAAGGTGAAGTCTTAACCTATGCACATGTCAAGTCATACTACTGCCTCATCACAAAAAGTCTGGAAAACATATGCTCTCTCTCCCTCCCCCCCCCTCTTCTATCTCTTGTAACCCAGAAGAATCAATCCATAGCAATATTTCTCACAGAACACCTTAGTGTCTGTGGTTGGTTATGATCTTTTTAAGATTGCAACAGCCTTTAAAATCTACTGTCCCAAAGGTGCTTTTTCAAAGGGCAACTGGACTTTCTGGTTTTTCCTTGAAGACGTTTTGCTTCTTATCTAAGAACCTTCTTCAACTCTGACTGGATGGTGGGGAATGGAAACCATTCAGACAGAGCTGAAAAAGCTTCTTGGATGAGAAGCAAAATGTCCTCAAAGAAAAACCAGTCGCCTCTTGAAAAAGCACTTTTGGGACAACCATGACCTGGATGACTGAGAGTCTCTATAGACATTTAAAATCTACTGATTATGACTATTAGAATGAACAGGATGATACCAGATGGAATAGGTTAAAAAGAAGATGTTGTAGCAGCTAGATACAATGCAAATAATACATTACAGGAAACCTATTCTTCTATTATGGCATTTCTGGACTCATAACATAGTTCCAGAGAACCTGAATTACAGTTTGATGTATGCAGTTCCACAAAATTAGTTGATTCCCCATAAAACTTCTAAAAACACTTTTGACCAGGAAAACATTGCAAGTCTTGAGTCCAAGGCTTTTATCTTTGAAAACACTCTGTAATATTATTTAATGAAGAAAAACACAATGCACAGATAGCAGAGTAATTCAATAAATTTCTAATATGCTCCTGGGCAATTGAAAGTGAAGGATTATAGTTATATAGAACAGTGACCCCAGCCACTGATAACACAGCCTCTCAATGGAAGGTGTACGGCAATAATTACATGGATTCCTCATTCACACTGTAGGGATGAAAAAGAACGAATGTGTTAGATTGTACAGAATAGGTACCCATAAATTCAACCGATTTTAATATTGCAATTCAAGAGGAAAAAACCCATTGACTCGAACCCAACAAACAGCTGTGAAGTGTGTGTGTGGCTAAATTCCCATTTTGTGAACCAGGTTTTACAATGCTAGACTAATGTTACTGGAGTCCTGCTGATTGTTGATTTAGACTTCTAATGCTCCAGCTAAGTTAATAGAAAGTACAGATAGTCCTTGACCTATGACCACAATATAGCCCATAACTTCTGTTGCTAAGTGAGATATTTGTTAAGTGAGATTTACCTAACCCTTTCTTGCCTCAGTTGTTATGTGAATCACTGCAATTGTTAAGTTAGTAAGTAACACAGTTGTTATGTGAATCTGGCTTCCCCGTTGACTTTGCTTGTAAGATCACAAAAGGGGATCTGGTGACGCTGGGACACTGCAAGCATCATAAATATGAATTTTAAGCATCTGAATTTTGATCATGTGACCACGGGGATGCTACATTGGTCATAACTGTGAAAAATGGTCATGCCACTGTTTTCAGTGCCATTGTAACTTCAAATGGTCACTAAATGAACTGTTGTAAGTCAAGGACTACCTGTATATTCTTGCATCCATTCTGAATAAGCTTAGATCTACACTTGTCCCAAAGACAGTTTCTTAACATGCAATCGGTAAGGTAGTTAACTATTAGTTAGGAGAGAGCATTGTGTAGTTAACAAACACCTAGTGGGGTTTCTTTTCAAAACAAATGGCACTTGGACTACTAATCCTAGCATCCCCACTGGAAAACTGTACTATTTATTGTTTGCCATCCTCCTCTTGATCAGAGCACATGGATCCTCAAGTAAAAGGGAGAAAATATGGGCATCTTTTTCTTACCCACACCCTGTATACCTTATGCTATATCTTTGGGTGATACTTGCTGACGCAACTGCTCCATTTTCTGCTCATGCTGGCGCTGACGTTCATTTTCTTCATGCTCATATCTCAGCCTCGTCAGTTCAAACTCCATCCGCCTCTTCTCCAGCTCCGTCTCAATGGCCAAGTCCAGCCTGCTGCTGGACCATTGTGACTCTCCCCCATTGACCACAATGCGTGGCACCTGCAGGCCCAGGTGTTCAGTCACCCCATCATTCCGTTGCTCTGGGGGCGTATCAGCTTTTTTTACCTCTGAGGTGGTCTCCAATTGCTGTTCACATTTTGGGCTCTCTTGATGCCCATTTTGCTCACTGGAGGGTTTCTTTTCTTTCGTCTCTGGCCTGTGTACCTCCAAAGCCAGCTGGAGCTCTATCCTCATCTTACCTGTCTCAGCAAAGGCCACAGAAGCTGTTTCAGCAGTGGTTTCTGCTGGGCCGCACCCAGATACTTTCTGGCTCACTATATGGAGGTTTCCTTGCTTCTGGCGCATTTGCTCCATCTTCTCTTCATGTTGCCTCTGTTTCTCCTTCTCTTCATATAGCTTTTGCTCATGTTGTCGCTGCCTCTCATTCTCCTCAGAGATGTGCTTCAGTTTGGCCAGTTCAAACTCCATGCGCAACTTCTCCAGTTCAATTTCTGTAATGGGGTCCAGCTTACCCCCAAACTGCTCTTCTTCCACATGAGCACCACTCCTGGAGGGAGATCCCTGGCGTATGTGCTCCATCTTTTCCTCATGTAGTCGTTGCTTGTCATTCTCCTCATGCTGCCGCTTCAGTACGGTCAGCTCAAACTCCAACCGCATCCTCTCTATCTCACTGTCAGTTACGTGGGTTTGTGTGTGCCTGGCTTTTCGTTGCTCTTGCTCCTCAGCATAATCATACTTATCATCTTTGAGGACATTTTTCTCCTTTTTGATAACTGCCTCTAATGGCAAAGGAGTGTTTATGATTTCTATCTGCTTCAGGGTCTCTAAGAGCATCTGTTGATCTCCATTAGCCAGACTATCAGTCATAACAGAGAGGTTGGCAGGACACACTGGCATATCCTCACTGACCTCCTAAAACATAAGAACGGGTGGGGGGCATCATGTATACATTTCCAAGATGGCTTAATTAACATTATATCTTGGGCTTTCTCTCTATATCTGAGGTGGAGAACCTGTGGCCCTCCAAATATTTCTAGTAACTCTGGACACACTGACAGCTGTGGTAACAGACATTGGAAATTATAGCGGAGTAACATATGAAATTAAGGTTTCCCTTCCTTGCAATACGCATTCAAATAGTTTTATGTCCCAGGCCAAACTGGTTCTGTTCTGAACAAATGAAAACATCCAGTTCTTATCAATGCCACTGTAGAAACACATCATTGACAATATGGAGAGACAGTGAAAAAGCAGTTGTATACAAGCAAGCTATGTAGATCACTCAATTTTCGCTGTATATTTTGTGTGCAAATGGATAAAAGATATAACAGAAGATGGTAGAGATGAAGGATGGCATCAATAAAGGTCAAATGAGTGAAAGGACAAGAGAAGATCCATAGACTGGAAAAAAAAAACAATTGTAGTTTCACTAAGATGAGAGTCCATGACATATTTTTTTTAATGTAGTTCTCTTCTGACAGCACTGTTTTCAGTTTCCAAACTTTCAGAAATCCTTTCAGACTAGCTCAATTGTCCTCACTACAACCAGCCTCTCATTACTAAGAACCTCACATCTGGAAGCATGTCTTACAGATGGTCAATGGAAATACATGAAAAATATCTCACAATACCACAGTTCTCACTCTGGAATCATTATTTTTAAATGATTGGCTATAAACTGCTCAAAATCATTTAGGTAAAATGGGTGGTGTATATGTTAATTAATTAACTGAATCAATAAATGAATGAATGGAGTTTGCTAAAACATTCCATAGCCATTGAAATGAGGGAAGGCAAGCATAATATCACCACTCTGTTCACAATTTAAAAGAATGGTGAATGATTACATTTGGCATCAGGAAACCATGGCTATATGAGGGGAGGGAGATAAGAGCTTCTACCATGAGAGAATATCCCACTCCAAAGCTCCATGGAGCTCCAAAATTTCAGCTGAAAAATAGATTTGCATTATTTTGATTTGCAAAGTTGATGTGGAAAGAAACTAGCTGAGCTGCCAAATAAGGTCACTGTTGTGGAGTCACAAAAGTGGTCAATTAATCCTAGATTGCAAAAGCTGCGTATGAAGGTTAAGTGAACTGAAGTTAAATGAAAAAAACCAATTCTTCAACACAATATGTTAGGTGCAGTTTATATGAACTCAGAATTTTCTATGCTGCTGTAGAAAGATCTTTATAAAGAAGATGATTCTGGCAACTGATTTCTTCCAAGATCAGAGCTCCTTCCTTTACTATTAGGGAGTCCCAAACTTTTGCTCTCTGCGAACCGAATTGGAATTTTTGGAGTATGTTATACAGGGTTACTAATATCTAGACTACAAAAATTTGGACTTTCACTAGATAGTGTCAGAGAAGTGAGAATGCTAAAAATATTCATGGGGAACTTTTTTTTTGTAGGCCAGATATGCTAGAACTAACCTTATGAACATTTTCACTGAATGTTTGAAAAAGTGGGCATGGCCAACCATCAAACACCTATATAATAGAAAGGATGAATTCACCACTGCCTTTAGAAAATGATTACTGGGGCATATTCATAACTTGATTAAGGGCGTGTGAAGATGAGTTTAACATACTTCGCTAACATATATTTGTTACTGAGCAGAAGTACTACTTCTGTGGGGAAAAAGCCAGACAAAATCTCTGGCCAGAGATTTCTGTATTTTTCTACTGCCTGAGGATTTCTGCCCCTGAAATGTGGGGAAATTACATATCTATGAATAAGAAAAGCCTGGAACTTTTTTGAGATTGTTGGGATGGTGATGGTATAAAATCTAACTCTCTTAGTCCATAAAATAAATTAAAACACTTATTTCTTAGTTAAATGCCATGGACCTCTCTTCCTAGTGAGTCCATGGACAAATTCTCATCATTTGGACATGGCTCTAGTAATCTATCTGTGGCTTTTCCAGTTGCACTTTGTGATCTCTTTGAAACTTCTCAGCCACATTATTTGCTGTCTCTCCTTTGACTTTCAACCTCGCCAAGCGCTATCATCTTTTTAGTGTTTATCTGTTCATGCAACATACAGAATATGAGTTTCTACCTGCTGATCTTTACTTCAAGGAAGTAAAGCCTTTATTTAGTCAGGATTGATTGATTATGTTCTCTTGCAGTCCATTGTACTTTGTGTAGCCATCCTCAGATCTGTAATTCAATCTTCTTTATCTCACACAGTACCTTTTTAATACCCACTTTCCATAGCTGTATATTATCATTAGAAATAGCACTGCTTTAACTACTCTCATTTTTGTTGTTTTACAAATACCATCCTCCCTCCCTAGCATTCTTATCTTTACTCTTCCAGCACACCGTTCATCTTTATTTATTATTGAGCTAAAAAAACCACCCCAAAATTATCTACATTTTTACTTCTGCAGTAATCCACACATTTGCATAAGTGAGTCTGAGCCTATTACTGAGCAAATTATAGCTGAGCACAAAGTGATGTCCTCTTTGAGTATTATTGCCACTCCATTTTAAAAATATATTATCATGACCTGAATGATATATTATGTAATCAAAATTCCACTCCAGCTAAGTTAAATCACCCCATTTTAGTATGGTCCATATGACAATGACAAATCCAAATTGTGTTTGTATATTCCATGTTCCAATTTGGTGTGTCTTTGTATGACAAAAAAAGTGCAAAAAAGTATTTTTTAAATACTGCCACCACAGTGACAGGACTCCCTTGCAGCTTTGATCTGGCCTTTGCCATCACCTCCAGACCCACTTATGAAATTTGGATATTCTTGTCCAGTAATTACAGGAGTACAATCTAACCTGGGAATCTCATAATCGGGCACTGAGACTTATCTAAATACTCCAGCCTTGTCCATACTGTCGTCTTGATAGCAGTGCAAAAGGAGCTTGTCATTGTCATCTTCCTACTTTGATTCTGGGGTTCCTTCTTTAGATCTGCAAAATCCCACCGGCCTTTGTTCCTCTTTTGGATTACCTTTAGCTTTAACTTTCCCTTTTGACCTTAGAGGCAAAGCTGTCCATTACAGAAGATTATGTACCACTGCAATTAATCCCAAAATCATTGAGACATTTGAGCCCTCCCACCACATGAAGATGATAGTCCTCTGAGAGACAGAGCAAAAAACTAACTTAAAAAAAGATAAAAGAGGGCAAAGATTTACTATACTGCCCAAGAAGGCAGGACAGGATTCAAGGGATTTAAACTGCAATACAGGAGATATGGGAGAATTTGAGAAATCATCTATAGTCTATCAAACAGTTAAAGAGGGATGGAGGAAAAGGATGATGGAAGATTAATCTTTTGGAACAAGCTTTCTCAGGCAACATCCACTTTGCTTGAAACTGAAGACGTGGAAACAGAAAGCAAGATCAAATAAAACATGAAATGTCTAAACTTGGTTTTCAAAGGAACAGAAATAAAACCGGCTAGAAACTTTCTGGAATGTGAGGAAACTGTAATTTCTGTTTTATTCCTCAATGAATCTCAGATAAACTTTTAGGAAGCCCATCCCAGTTTATCTTCCCAATCTACCATGCAGGACTCTTGTGAGAATAAAGTGAGTGAATTGTGCCTTGAACAATTTTGGAAAGGGTTTAGATCTTACCATGGAGAACTTGGATACCAGAGTTAGAAATATAAGTAGCTTGATAACACTATGTTTACAGATTAAATTAAATCTGTCCTTTTGCCCTCAGTCAGATCCCAACTGTCCTGGTTTCCAAAACCAGAGTATTCAAATCTACATTCCAGGCTAACTGTCTTAATGATGTCACAAGTTCCAGACTCAGCTTCCTTCATGCTCTCACAGCACCAATGGCCACTTGCAGGGGTTTAACTGTATCTATTAAGGGAGGGGTGTCAAACTCACTCATCATGGCGGTGTCACATGACATATCAGGGCTTTCCCCCCACTTCACTAAACTAGACGTGGGCATGATGCATCCAGTCCATGGGCCGGGAGTTTGACAGCTGTGTATTAAGGGGAGGGAGAGACTTTTTAACAGACAGATGTTATTTGAAAATAAGCATCGTTATAAAGAAAGTCAAATGGTTTTGAATTAGAACCTTGCTTTTTGAAGGAAGACAAAGGGAAGCTGAGACTGAGTATATCCAGCTGATTAGTTCCTGCTTGCCTTTATACAATTTGGAAAAAAGAGAAATAGGAAACTAGCATCAAGTATTCCTCTTTCAAACTGGAACACAATGTCATGGCACAGCAGAAAAAATAGTTTAGAAAGGCTCTGATCCAAGGGATGATATTTGTTGACTCCACTCCTCAGTAAGAATGCAGCAGGCCTAATGTCAGATCTAGCCTCAGAAAACTGAAGTATGTACAAAATCATCTGTGTGCCCTGCTTGTACAGTCTGACACCAGCAATAATAATATATAATAAATAAATAAATAGTAATAAAAATGTCATTGATCGTTTTTAAATCTCCTTCCTCCTTTCATTATGTCTGTGGTTCAGGCACAGTAATGTGATTTCTCCAAGGCACTCTGTCTTTTAAGATATATGGTAATTTTTCTGGTAACACACATGGGGCGTTACAAAACAGTTTCAAGGTTGAAGGTTTTTTTCCCCTTTCCAACACCACACAAACCATCACATAGACATTTGAAAGCAGGCACATCATTTGAGGCAAATATAAGGGTGGAAGTATTCAGCAATGAAGGAGGCTGTTGTTGGTAGCTGGACACTGTTGTTGGTTTTCATGTGCTGTATGGATTGGGTATACTAAATCCACATGCAGCTGGAGCAGGTCCCTGAAGCTGAGAACCCAACATGAGTGTACAAGATTATTTATTTAATCGTCTGCAAAGAGAATTGATTGATGGAACAATTGGAAAGGATAGTTCAGAAACAAGCAAGGATAGCTGGACAGGAATGCTGAGATTCCAAGCTCACGAAAAAGTTATTTCTGTTTTTTTTTTTCCTCTCTAAGCTCACAAGGAAGCCCAAGAAATGAAAATACTGAAATTGTCTAAATGACTGAAGATATCAAATCTGGGATAAGAATGCTTGTGGGAAGAGGAAATGAGGCAGTTAAGAAACTATCCATAAAAACCTATATAGAAAAGCCTTTATAGAAATGTTTGCATAGTTCCTTATGCATAGGCTATTATACAATATATTAGAAAAAAGCACACTGTGTTAATCTAAACACTCTAAATCATCATCATAATTTAGAGAACAGTGTGTGTGTGTGTGTGTGTGTGTGTGTGTGTGTGTGTGTGTATGGCATTATGCTTTGTTCGGGTATTTTCCCACGTC
>JANHFR010000323.1:166275-178554 GCA_032468015.1 Mimophis mahfalensis | reverse complement strand
ATAGATAGATAGATAGATAGATAGATAGATAGATAGATAGATAGATAGATAGATAAAATAAAATAAAATAAAATAAATCAATCTACTAAGTGATGATCAGGGCATGAGTTAGGCTCAGTATCTGTCACACTAGCTGGAAGTGGAAAAAGTTTCCCCTAGCCACAGTTTGCACTAGCTTTTTAAGGAGAAGTTAAGTAATTCATTATGGTTATGGCTGGAAGCACAGCCAGATGTTTACACTATTTTGGGCATTTTTGTCCACCTATCAAGTCCTTTCCAAAGACCTGGGATAGGCAGATGTTACTGTTTAATATGTGTTTTTATGGTATTTGTATTGTATTGGTTCCTGCATTATTTTTATTTTCTGTTGATGACTAGTAACTCTGGATTAATGGGATTTAGTCAGGGATTGTTTTACTTGAACCAGACTCTCATCATCTTTAAACTGATTTCAGAATGCTGCTTTCATCACCATAGTGGACTCTTCCCAATTGATGCTGTCTAGTGTGGATATTAGTGACTATCAGACAAGAAATGAACAAGTTCTGGTATCTTGGCTGGACTTCACTCATTTTTAACAGCTGCTGTTGATTCTTCTTGTTATGCAGTGCTTGTTTTCAATCTCAAGTACAGTAGGACAAAAATAATCAGGCACTTGGTTGTCTTCTCTTGTTGTTAACGTATTACGCCTAACTATAGTGATGGCAGCTCCCTATGCTGATTGCAAGATGTGTATTCCCCAGTGGGAATTCAGTTCAATTTATAATTCTGCACCTCGACTGTATAATCTTTGGAGTTGTGGCTCCAAAGTTCTTAAGTTCTGTTTTGTGGGCCCTTGAATTCTGCTGGAGCATTTGTGATAGAAAGTTCAAGAACTATGATGCCTCTCCAGAGAAGCCTGTTCTTTCTTCCATAGCATTGAGTAGTTATACTTGGCCAACGTGACAATTCAGAAATAGTAATCTGTGTAGCTACTGCATTTAGGAAAAGGGTAAATTTCTGTACTGAATACCTCCTTGCAATTCTATTCTTATTTTCTTTTTATCATTGCTCTTGATTGTTTGTTTTTTAATGTGTACTTTTTGGAAAATTTAATAACATTATGAAGAACAGAAATGTGCGTTCCAGTCCTTGTGTTTATAGATGTATTTGCCAGTGTGCAACCAAAACTAGCTGTGTTGTAATGTGTAGAAGCAAAAAATAAAAATTGGGTGAGTTAGATTCAGTGATGCAAGGAACACATCATTTCTTGCCTTTTCCCATGACTGCAGGGATTAAGATAAATGATGTGGAATAATACAGGGTTAATTAATTCTGTCACAAGAGGGAAATTAAGTCACAGAATGCAGGTTATCTTGGCACAGAATTTAAATTGGCATAGAAATACTTTTTTTTTTTGCATTTGGCAAACATTTGCAGATCCAGCTGAGAGGATTGCTGGTCGTTCTAATTGGCTACTTGATATAGTAAATTAACTGAGGATTAGTACCTGAAGCCTTAAAAAATTAAAATGTTACCTTCTCTCAGATTAATAATTCTGAACATCCAAGTAGAGCGAGATTTGTAGTTGTCATATTTTCTACTATACCAATCAGATTTAGAGAAAAGGATCTCTTATTTTTTTCCTTTTTATTTCTAGCCAAAGTTAGAAGATGCTTCTGGTTTTTGTATAAACTGATAAAGCTTGGCTTCAAACAAGTGGGGTTTAGCAGAAGTAAAATTGGTTAGAAGATACCTTGAAAAACCGAATCACCATCTTGTAGAAACTTACAATAAATTTGAATCTGGTGTAATGGTTTTGTGTATCAGGTTAACCAGAGATCATTATATATTTTCCCTTTTGATGAAGAAGCAAATATTGAGGTATACTTTTCTTCTTGAAAAACATCCAACATCTAGTTGGATAACGCCTTCATTGAAAGTGAATCAAATCAAAATGCCTTCATTAAAAGTGAACGAACCAAAATGCCACAAAAAGGGGGGGCGAGCTTCAAGTTCACCAGTTTTCTCAAAGAACCAGTTTAGCAATCTTTTAATTTTATTTTATTTTGGTGTCCTTCGTGAAATGAAAGTATTCACACTAATTACATCTGTAATGGGGTTTTTTTCCACTTAAGAGAAACCATGAGGAGTGGGTTTTCCTTTAAATTAAATTGAGTGCGCAAACTGTTGCTTGCCTTTAGTGCCAGCAAACACTTGAGTGAATCTCTGATACTCACTGATAATAAGTGGAGAAAAATCACAAAGCCTTCAGTATTATGATTGTGAGCTTTCTTGCTCCAAGGTTTACCTAAAGTATATCTAATCCTAAAATCCAAGTATATGTTTTCCATTCAGGAAAGTAAACCAGTGTTATCTCAGTGTCCAGTCTTGGCAAGCTTTGATGGGAATACTTTGTTTGCGTTAACAAACAGTGTGGACAAGTTTGAAAGGGATCACAGGAAAAGCACCGAGGATGATCAAGTCTCTGGGAAAGGAAAGGGGGAAGCAGCGGATATGCTTGTTCTCAAAAGATAAGATTCAGAGTGGAGATGTTGACATTTTTGCCTGGTTTTTCCACCCCGCAGCACCCCCAAGTATCAGATATATGCAGGATGAAACATTTGTCCTTTTTTGTCCTATTAAATATATTTGATTGCACCTCCCCATCCCAAAAATAAATGCAAAGGATATGTAGGCATTGTAAGGTATAGTGGCTAGGGATAAAGGTTGAGATGTCTCATTAAAAGTTCAGTTTCCATTGTTGTCCTTTAGATAATTCTAATGAGATGAGCCAGGGCAGGCGGCAAACAAACAAACAAACAAACAAACAAACAAATCTGGCTCTCTGGCTTGTTCCCACTTGTATTTCCCTACTCTTCTCTCATATTTTTTTTTTATATTGATATAAGCCCCCCTCTGCCCAAATGAATGGAATGCTCTCCTCCTCCATATATATTAACCAAATACACCAAGATGACAATGTTCCTATCACAGAGCAGGTCAAGTTGCCTTTCTCTTAAAGTTAAGACCGATCGTTCCTGTTAAAAGAGATTGAAGCTTTAGTTCAACTTCACAAATCTGACTCTGTAAACAGGAATTCAGATCCAGACATTAAAAAAAATTAAGCATTGAATGAATACTTCTGTCTGGATAGCTCAGTTTGATAGGGTCACTTTTTTCCTCTGTTTATTCTTTCGCCAGGTTGCTCATTTCTTCGCTGGTGTGGGGGCCCCCTTGTCCTTGGCAGCCTCCTTTACCACTATCTCCTGAAAGATGCAGCTTTAAGTCCCAATGCTGTCAGAACAGCCAGTTCATTCTTAACAGAAGAAGTCCAAGAACATATTGCTAAGCTGAATTCCATGAAGGGCACGCACAGGGAGACCCCATCTATCATGGGCCGTTCAGGCTGCAGCCTTTTTTGTGGCTTTCTGTATGAGAAGGGAGAGACACAACCATCTGTGCTCTATCTTTCCACGCCTTTCTAAAGGATGCATTAAAGACTAAAGCTTCTGCAAAGACTCTTAGCTTTGTGTACTGTGTAAAGTCCTGCAGCATATTTCTACACACAGACTCAGACACATGTCTGTGTAGAGAATATATGCATAAATACATTATTATATAATGCACTTCACTTCACTAGGTTGTTTAACTGTGAAGCAGTGGCTTGTAGTGAGTGAGTTTCACTTTCTCCAATTTAGTGTCTTCTCAAAATCTTTAGGCTAAAACCTGCAGGATTCCCATGCAGCACGGCCTTGCCAAAGAATTCTAGGTGTCCTATCTATAATATTTATTTATTTATTTATTTATTTATTGGAATTTGTCAAACAAAAACGAGAACAAGAATAAGAGAATAAAAATACAGTGACAGGGGTGTTAGGTGTGTTAGTGCACTTATGCACACCCCCTCTACTGACCACAAGTATGAAATAAGGTCCATGGAAACCAATTTGTGACTGAAACTGAAAATTTGTAGCTGAAACAACTGAATCAAGTAGGGCATTCCAGACTTTGATGACTCTATTACAGAAATCATATTTTTTACGGTCAAGTTTAGAACAATTTACTTTGAGTTTAAAGCAATTATTGGTGCAGTATTATTGCAATTAAAACAGAAAAAGTCATTTACAGGTAAAGCATTACTATGTATAATTTTGTATGCAATACCTAACTGGGTCTAATTGTACTATTGCTGTTTTATTATTCTTAGTTCATTTTGCTATGTTTCACTGATAAAAAATTAAATAACAAAAATAAGTTGTATCGATTGGTTTTATCAATTAGTATTCATTCTGAGAGATAAATGGAACCTCTCTGTCCTAATATCATCTGTTTCTGAGCCTAGATTCCACAGCAAAGAACAGAAGAAAACCATCACCTTATGTCCTTTTTGTGAGCTTCCATGAATCCAAGTTGTCAACTGATAGAAATTACTGGATTAAATTGATGGGTTGTTTATCACTTCTACCCTTTCTTCCTCCCTGATTTGCTCTATTCCTTTTCATCTCTGCTTTTGCATTTTTGAAATGGGCTTGTTGCATTAGAGCATGGATGTCAAACTCGCCACATAATGTTGCCATCATGTGACATATGTTGGGGTGGGTGTGGCCTGCATGTGATGGCTTGCCAGTTTGGCACCCCTGCTTAGAGTGAGAACCTGCAAATAAATAACAGTATAGTTTTCTTGTACTTAAGTAGATATAGTTGAAATAATAATGGGAGAACCAGTGGAAAAGAAGATCTTACTTATGGAGAAAGTAACCTTGCAAAGAAGTAAAACGTTCTTGACACCTATACCAGAAAATGGTGCTACCAATTTTGTTTATTCGGGTTTATCTACTTTTCCTCCAAAGAAGTCACCTCGTCCCCTTGATGTTCATTAGACACCTTTGTTATAGATTAGAATGAGAGATAGCCAAGGGTCTAAATATAAACTTGGCTATCAAGCAGAAAATTGATTCCATATCTCCTGGTTGAAGTTCAACGTGCAATGAAAGCGTTCTAGATTTTGAAGGTTAAGTGACCATTCTTGATCAGGGGAGAAATTATTTGATTTATTGTGAAAGAATGGATGCGTCCTCTCCCAAATTACTTTGCTCCCACCAACTGCTAGACATGCCTTTTGCTTTTCAGATTATACAGTATACCAATAGTAGAACAGATACTCATCAAAAAACCTTTTAGAATCACTATGTACATAGAACTCATAGAATCACTATGAGTTTATATCAAAGCAAAAAGGTACCTGGGTTATAGGCAGTACACATTTTTTAAATAGATTTTGGTATTTACATGTGGACATCTATTCTGATATAAGCACCTTTGTTTAATGAGCTTGTTTTATACATCAAGGCGTAATAGTTTATGCTCAGTTAATTATGAAATAATAGAATTGGAAGGTATATCCATTCTTGAAATTATCCACCTTACAAAGACTTCACAAGTTCTTTATGGGCTGTTTGATGGAACAAATCATAAAAGATATAACAGAATCAGTGGAGGGATTCAAATTCTTTTACTACTGGTTCTGTGGGCATGGCTTATTGGGTGTGGCTATGCTGTCAGCCAATCAGAAGTGGTATCTGCCAGTTCTCCGAACCAGTCATTACCGGTTCTCTGGAACCTGGCTAAATACCACCTTCTGAACAGAATGTTTGCCTCTTTGGGGTCCCTGTTATATATCTGCATGAATTGATACGCTAGAGTTTCTTCTTTATATCATTAGGCTCACCCACACATACAGTAGTACATTAACTGTTTTGAGTTATTGGGGGATCATTATTTTGAGTTTCACATGATATAGCCCTCCATTTTTAATTATTAAAAAGTACATACATTTCTTACTCCTTTTGGAAAAGGTGGAACTATTTAGTGCAATTTCAGTGGAAGGGGATGAATTGAATTCTTGGTAGTGAGGGAGTTCACCATTTTGTGTAGTTCCCTGTGAGAATAGAAGCTGAATTCTATGTCATCAGCGTGGATTGAGCAAACTGTATGAAGGACAAATTCAGTTTTTTCTAAGAAGCACTGGCCTTTTCATTCAAAAGCTACCCAGAATAGCTTGAGGTTTTCATATATGAATGTTAGGGAGGAAGAAGGATGAGAAGAATCCAGAATTCCCTCTAGCTAGCGTCTTCCTATGCCTACAAGTTGGTACTTTCTCTACATCAGTGGTTCTCAACCTTCCGAATGCTGCGACCCTTTAATACAGTTCCTTGTGTTGTGGTGACCCCCAACCATAAAGTTATTTTCACATACACCTGTATTTGTATTGAAATATGTGTTTTCCAATGGTCTTAGGTGACCCCTGTGAAATGGTCGTTCGACCCCCAGGTTGAGAACCACTGCTCTACATCTCCTTTCTTCAAGCAATGTCCCCCAAATAGATTGGATTCCAAATCTTACTACTGTATTCCCAGAAACACATTGCCAAACTCTTTGTGTTGTGCAGGAAAGATATTGGATAACATATTTGCCAGAAATCACAACTTCCAGTTGTCACAGGACATACAGTATATAGTTGTAGGTAGACCTCCCAAGGAGAAGAAATATTTACAACAATTGTGCTGCTACAGAATGAATGAGCTGGAGAAAGCCTACGATGTTAAGTCCTGATGGGCTGGGCCCTTTTAAAGCAATGTCTTAATGCCTTAATAAGGGCAATTCAGGATTTGCAAAATAGTTTTAAAGTAGCTTTCTTCGATTTTGGCAAGAAAATCAATAAGGGGGGTGGGTGAATGGGTGAAGTGAGGCCAAGTCAGGGAGAGAAAAAAATAGATTTATCCTGCAAGTTCTCAAATAGGAAGGGTACTTGCTTCTGACCATGACTAAATCAGGTTCTGACCAAACAATTCACAAAATTTTTGAATCTGGCCATGAACACATAACTCGGGTGGCAATCAAACACAACCCCTGACCCAGAAATTCCTGAAGATGAAGAAATCGCCAAAGTTATGGAACAAATTATGGTCATGACCAGAGGTTCTACTGTATATCCAAACCCTGTACATAAAATTACTTTTCCCCCCAGCTGCTCTAATATAAAATAAAAAGACATTGCATGCAAATCTATCAACTAATAGAAACTAATCTCTGTCTCTGTAATAGAGTAACAGTTGGTCATAAACTGTATGTAATAAATTAAGGGTAATAAATAGCAGTAGGATCAGATTACAGAGTCCTATCAACACCATTTATTTGTGTTTCAACCATTATTTTTCATATGATTCATCTACAATCCATCATCACTGCTATTTGGTCAAAGGTAGTTCTGGCCCCGCCTTTCCCCAACCTAGCACTCTTCATGCATTCTCTTAAGCTACCTGGCTATCCTCAAAATAAAAGAGGGCTCATTGCGGTTTCTTTAAAGTTTATTTTTTTAAAAAAACAATCCTATCTATTCCCACCCCAATAAACAGACCTAGAGCATAGCCCAACAAGGAAAGCTGCAGGGGTGGCAGCGAATCACAAGCAGTATGTTCTGAAAAAATGCAATGCTTTGGTCTTGATGACTACAACCAGTTCTTAACTTGATATCAAAATAAATGATGTCAATGGGCTGGTATACTGTATGCACATCAGTGGCAAAGTCCCATTTGTATGCTTGTGTTGACAACATTGCCAGACATATTGCGAACGGCTGGATGGGGCGGAGCTGGAGTAGTAGTGATGCCAGTTACTTAAAAGGAACTCCTTCTTTCATATCTGAACTTTGAATGATTCCAAGGAGCAATGAAAGATAGCTGCAAGTTATTTGTTTGTTTGCTTCTCCCAAATCATACATCCCTTCATCCTACATTTTTTTTTTTTACAAGGAAGGAGGAAAATCTTTTGAAACAGGTTCAGAAGGGAGAGGAAGAGGGAGCTTAAAAACCCCATGCTTCCATCCATGGGGACCAAATGGATTTTGCAGAAACGATGGGGTGGATTTAATTTGCTTCTCCTTGGAGTAACTTAAACAGCTCTCACCAGGGCCTTCTTTCTAATGGCTGGACAGTTCTAGTTACAAACATCCTTGGATGGGTTGCTCAGTCTGTGTATGTTTCAAATAGCTAGAAATGCGAAGACCCTGTGTAAATGTTATTGGGGGGAGGGAGGGGGAGAAGCACCCAAACCATTTCCTGCCAGACTCCCCAAAGAGACATTCCTTTCCTTGCTTAGTTTAGACAAGTTAAGAAACAAATGTATAAAAAAAAATTGCAGGGGGTGTGTGAGGTGCTGCTTGGGGCACAAATGGGAATGACTTTGCCAGATGAGCTTAAGGCAGAGCAGCCTCATTCAGTAGCTAGTTGTCTTAAGAGTCTAGATCTTCATTGCCTTAGTGGTAGCTGTGCCTGCAAAGCTGCTTTCGGCTCGGGATCTATCAGAGCGATGCTAGATACAATCAAAGAAGGGGCATTGGATCTGCTGCCATGTTTTCCAAGGAGACTTGGGAAGAGAGAGAGAGAGAAATTTTATTTTTTAATCCACTAGTCCTTGATGTCAAACTCAAGGTGCACAGTGTGCTTATATCTGGCCTGTGGTGCCACCCTGGAAACAGCAAAGGACCAGCCTGCGGTGCCTCTGCCACTGAAAACAGAGCTCAGGAGGGCTGCGTGGACTGGAGGGGATGTGGTTTCATGTGCTGCTTGCATCCCATGGATGTGGCTTTGCTTATTTGCATCACTGGGGCTGATCCATGGTCCACGGTTGGGGACTATGCCTTACAGTATTGCTAGTTGGCTATTTCTTACTTATCACCCATCCAGTTGCCTTCTAAATATTTTTTCCTGCACGCCGATAAACACAACACATGTTTCTCCATTTACAAAGGGATTGATTATTCTACTATCTATAAAGATTCTCAATCAGGTCATGGGAATGATTCAACCAAAGGGAATCATTCCCCAGCAGTCAGTTAGAACTGAAGAAGTTTCTTGCATGAGAAATGAAACGTTTTCAAAGAAAAACCAAGAAAGTCCAGTTGTCTTTTGGAAAAGCACCTTTGGGATGATTATGCCAATCAACACTGGAAATGCTTAGAAACATAGGAAAAAGCAAGGCATCTAGCTTTTCCTATAATATTAACACAATTGGTGGTACTTTTTGGTGTTTCTCAAACACCATCTGAAAATCTTGGCAAGCAGTGACTAAATTGGAGGGTTTTCTGTGCACAAATACTGCCCTTCCCTTTTGAGCAACATGGAGTACATAGCCTTGTTGGAATTTTACAAGCTGAACCAATGCTCCCAATAAACCAGGTTGGGGAAAGTTCAAGAAATATTGTGTACCTTTGCTTAGGAGCTGCCTGCTTGGATGTGGCAGGTCTACCTTTAGTTAACATGGATGAGATTACAGCCCTAAATACGGCCACTCAAGTGCCAAGTGATGTCAAAGACCTGATTTCTTGACACTATTATTATTTTATTTTATTATTATTTAGTGATTTAGAAAGAAGGTATGTTGCTGTTTGCCCTGTATTGTTGGGAGAGATTGGCAACTTTGGAGAAAAGCTCACACAATCCCTAACTTAAACCAAAACACTTGTACTAAAATGGGGCTTTGATGGAATAATAGCACTTAGACTTATATACCGCTTCATGGTGCTTTACAACCCTCTCTAAGTGGTTTACAGAGCCAGCATATTGCCTCCGACAATTTGGGTCCTCATTTTATTGACCTTAAAAAGGTGGAAGGCTGAGTCAACACTGAGCCAGTCAGGATTGAACTGCTTGCAGTGGGCAGAGTCATCCAGCAATACTGCATTCTAACCACTGCACCACCACCGCTGTATAGTGTCAATCACATAAAAAGAAGCTTCTTGATTTTCCTTTTAAATTTAGGGTAGCAGCAGCAGTTTTAGTCTTTAATTGAGCCAGGGGATGGCAGTGATGTCTGTACAGAGAAAGTGGGACTATAGGGAGGATTTTAAAAGACAGTAAGTAAGCATTTTAAACCTAGTGGGTCTGTTTTGCTTTGTAACAAAAAAAAAACAAAACCAACCAAACAAACAAACAAACCCAACCCCAACCCTTGGCACATTGTCCTCCATTGTTACTGCCAAATATTGACAGTGTGGCTTCAAGGGAATATAAAAATGTTTGGGGTCCTGGATCATGGAATAGTCTAAACTTACTCTCTCTATATGTAGTTGGGAGACCACTGATAACTAGATCTGCAGATGATTATTTAATAGTTAAAGCAGCTTCTGGTGGAGCCAGATTAGATTGTGGGTTTATTTATATTCTCCCACTCCTATTTCCTTGATTTAAATGCCTCCAGGGGGGGAAAAACTAAACCTCTTGTATATTGTGTCTAGTTTGAACCTAAAAAAAAATATCAATTATTCCTGTGCTCTTACTCAGAATGTAGCAATGACAGGACAATAATAATGCGACACCCATGGCAAACCTCAATTAACTGAAATCTCACGACGTTGTGAACCAGTTTTTAAATCATCAGAACTCATCTAGCTGAAGAGTAGTGATATAGAAAGGAAAGGGAAGGGGAGAAAAACTTTTTTTTTTGGCAAACAGAAGCCCAAGACTGTAGTTTGTAGTGAAACAATGGTGATGTTCTATAATCTGAATCAGTCACTGCAGCCAACAGTTCTTGTGTTGTTGCAAGACACACTGGGCCAAAGAAAATAGAAACATCAGCAGGTATATGCATCTTTATGATTTAAAGGAGGCTGTTTATCAGGGCAATGCACAGACACAGAGATGTTTTGTTTCTTCATGTCATGGCCATTTGGGGAGGGGGAAGGCATCAACGTGACTGACAGTTAGGCATGTCCAGCCTTCTATGATCAGCAATTGCCATGTAGTCCCAGTCATTATGGTTGATAGTCAAGGATGATGAGAGCTGTAGTCCAGCTCTGGGGAAGCGAGGGTGGACAAAACAATAGTAAAACCTTCAATCACATTCTGCTTGGGACTAAGGGTACCAAACCTGTGCAAACCTAGACAAAGAAAGAGTTTCATTTCCATAGTGGTACAACAGAATTCAAACACTGGGAGATAAGACTCCCAATGGGGTCGGAGGTAGATAACCTTATTGGATTCCATTTCTTGACGTGTTGTGTACACATGTGCACACAGATAAAATCAAATACTCTGTAAAACCAGTGTAACCACATTCCACCAGGAATTTGTATAGGCTAAAAAAGACCATCTGCAGCTGGTATCACATTCACCCACATAGAGCATGTAGAACTCTGAGTAATTGGTAAATGCAATAGATTGGCTCCATTTAAAATGACTTGTAATTCAGGTTTTATTGCAACACTATGAAATGTTAGCTCTTCCTCCTTCTCAGATTTTCTTGCAGGTGCAGAATCTGCTTTTCAGGTCAAGGAATGCCATTTCACACAATTGCACGCGACAACCAGGTCCATCTGGATGATCTTCAGGTCTGCATCAGTGTTAGTCCCTGTCTATCTCCCATTAATTTTACTGTAATTTCGAGATAGTAATAGACCGAGATTTAATCCATGCCCTGCAAATTCTCCTTAAATTTGCAGGATGTTAGACAGCTATGTACCCCAGAAGTATTTTTGTATTTATTATGGAAATTAGATGGTCCCATAGAACAGACTTTGCATACTACTGGGTGTTTCCAAATTAAATTCCCTAAATTCTCTAAGGTGGCTGTGCTATTTGAGGAATTCTGAACATTGGGGTTTATATCTAAAGGCCACCTTGATTGGACGATGTTTGTAGACAAGTTAATAAGATGAGCAGATCAATCTTACTCAAGTTAACTCTGAAATGGAGTCTTGTCTGGGCATCAGAAAGGCTTCCTTTCTTCTTGTCTGGCAACTGTTTCTGTGCTTTCCTTTTTCTCAGGAATGCACAATAATCTATTTCCAGAATGAGTCAGGAAGGGCTTTTTAGAAGAATAGCTAGCCACAACTCTCATCGGTTCCAAGAAGAGATGAGCACCTGCAATTCATCACTCAGACCCTCAGGGTATTGTGAGCAGGCAACATGCAGAGAACTGGTAGATGGATTATGAAGTTATAGGAATGGATGGTGAGGAAGAAAAAATGCACAACTGGTAGATCCATGCAGCCAGCCCCAGCCTTGGATACAACCACAGAGTTCCAACTAAAGACACGGCCACTTGTAATGTTTAGTTTGACAGAAGTGGGAGAGTATTACATTCTCAGGAGGAATTATTTTAACGGTGATTTAACGGTGATTATCCATATTTTTAAATGGTGATTTGGTCCTGGCCCCATCAGCTATCTATCTATCTATCTATCTATCTATCTATCTATCTATCTATCTATCTATCTATCTAATGTCTGTCTATCTATCT
>JANHFR010000323.1:37798-49728 GCA_032468015.1 Mimophis mahfalensis | reverse complement strand
TGTGTGTGTGTGTGTGTGTGTGTGTGTGAGAGAGAGAGAGAGAGAGAGAGAGAGAGAGAGAGAGAGAGAGAGATTGACGAAATTTAAATTTATTACAACTAATGTCCATTTATCTAGAAAAAAATATTCCATCTTAGTAGACGGACATGGTTTCATATGATATACCTGCATTTCAGAGTAGGTAAGACTGAGGTATGGAAAATACCATAAAGGTTTCTTGTTTTGTCTTAATTTCAATATCCTAAGAGTTGCATACAAAAGGAAGATATTCTGCAGGTAAACAGGAGGTTGATTTGATCACTCCTTGGGTCCAGAAATAGCATGAAAAATGTTAGTACCGGATTTGCTTGGCTCACCTTCTCTCAGTCGGATCTTATAAAATCAAATGATTTCAAGTCATCATTACCACTTCCTCCACAATGTGGATGGGGCCAATGGTGCTTAATGCTTAATCTTATATTTATATTATTAAATAGGGGGTCCGTTCTGGAATAGGGCAGTATATAAATTGAATAAATAAATAAATAAAATAAATAAACCTATTTTCCAAATCACCTGACGGCAGGACAAGAAGCAATGGATGGAAACTAATCAAGGAGAGAATCAACCTAGAACTAAAGAAAAGTTTCCTGACAAGAGAAAAATTAATGAGCAGAATGATTTGCCTCCAGAAGTTGTGGTTGCTCCAATATTGGAGGTTTTTAAGAAGAGATGGGACAATTATTTGTCTGAAATAGTATAGGATTTCCTGACTAAGCAGGGGGTTGGACTAGAAGACCTCCAAGGTCCCTTCCAGCTCTGATATTCTCTTATACTACCTCTGATTTGCAAGTAATCCAGAGGGGCTGGAACCAAAATAGCTTTTGGCATGACCATTGTTCTATCTGACACTAGTAGAAAGGAGAGCAGATTTAGCCTTTCCATAATCTCCAATGGATTCAAAAGCAACTTTCATCAACTGTTAGATGTTTTAAATTAGATATCTGAGTACTGGGTAGCATGTTAATATTTAGTGCAGTGTTTCTCAACCTTGGCAGTTTGAAGATGCGTGGACTTCAACTCTCAGAATTCACCAGTCAGCAACGCTGGCTGGGTAATTCTGGAAGTTAAAGTCCACACGTGTTCAAACTGCCAAAGTTGAGAAACACTGGTTTAGTGGATGCAGATTGGGAAGTTTGGATTAGAGAGTCAGATTGCGAAGACTGTCCTAGAGTGCCATAGGCTGCATAGTGTAGGCGAGTCCAAGTATAGTATTCCAACCTGTTTACTCTCTAGATGAATGAATTTCAATTCTCAGCGTTTCTCTGCCAGCAGCAGCATCGCTTGGTATTCAGAAGTCCACGCACATCTGGGAGTTGAACCCCTCCTTATACTGAAGGCTTACAGTTTAATTTAATATTCTAAAAGCTTTTCCAATAAGCAGGTGTTGGAACAATAGCATTTTTGACAATATTCCCCCTCTCTAATACTGTTTCAGTTTTTGGGAAATTTCATGCACACAGGATTATAATTTGGCCAAGATTTGGGGAGGAGGGGGGAATTGGAAGTTGGGAAAAATGGGTTTCATTTAAGATCCCAAAAAATCCGTTTGAGGCAATTCACCTCATGAACTTGATCTTGATAGGATATTTGTTTCCCCAAATTTCCTCTGACTCAGATACTTGCCACACGGACATGCTTTGAACCAATGTGTATTTCCCAAGCATTCGGTGCAGCCATCAAAGTCCCCCACACCGCATTTCCTTCTGACTTTTAATATTTCATGTGACAAATGGAGAGAATTATTAAACATGTGGGGAACAGCCTTGATAAAGTTTTTAATTCCATTTATTTAACTGCTAATTATATTAAATTAACCATTTTGATTGGTTTAATATTAATATAAAATCAAGCTGCATTTTTCTTCTTGTCCTGGCCACATTGCTAAGGTTTTCCCTACTTTTAAAATACATTCCTTGATCTCTAAAAAAATGTGCACCCTTCTTTAAAAAGCTAATCTCTTCCAAATGCAGAGTTGGATTCAATATCAATGCGACTTTTTTTCACCTTAAATTCTTGCTTTCACTGAGTCTTTAATATTAAGACCCAAATCGGTCTAATTTTATAGCTGTATAAATCTAATACTTTATTAACTAGTTATTATTTTATAATGATCAGTTAATAATTCTAATTTGCAAAGACCTAAACCATTCTTATTATGGATACCTTTGCCCTTGGTTTTTTATATTTTTAATTTGAGGGAGATGCTATCAATTAATTGTAGATCCAACAGAATCAAAGCTAAGTATCTTGAATGTAAGAGAGCCCGATCCTGAGTTAAGGACAGCATTACAAAGAACTGTGTGCAAACTTATTTATTTCTACAAGGACTTCCTCTCTAATACAGGTATGTGCAGATTTGTTTTCCGCACCACTGTTGTCTTCTCTTGAGTTGGCAAATTACAGCAACAAGAGAAATTTGTACCTCCTAGAATGTTTCCAAATTAGAGAAGAAAAAGAAAGATGTCCATAAATGGTAAACATTTAGGGGAAAATCCATAAGCATTTTGTTGCATTGCAAGATAATTTGCCCCATCCCTTTCTGTATAGATGCCAAAATTTAAAAGGTTTTAGTAGCCCTTAGCTGGGACATTTTAATAAATTTATAAAAGACATAAACTTGAAACTGTCAAACATTCTTTTAAAAAATATTTTCCATTGATCCAAAATCCTTTTTATACAGTGAATGAAGACAATTTACTTAATTTTCTTCTCCTCTCATGTCATAAGGAAATGATTCATCCACTTTCTCTGGAAGTTTTTTGTTGTTTGTGGCTATAATTTATGCCTTTATTTATTGGAATTATATATAAAAACATTATAAAATGACATTATAAAATGTCTGTCAGCGTTGGGACTTTTCTGAGCATTCACAGAAACCTAGCAAGAATCTTCATCTGTAAAATATATCTGTTTCAACAGATCTCAGCAGGCGGGATGGATTAGAATTATAAAACATTTCAGACAGCTGGATGAGCAATAGTTGGGTAATATCAGGAATTGAGTTGGGTTCCTCTCCCTTAAATTGCTTGGTTACAATAGCGGAGATGGCAATCAGGTTAATTAACTAATTCCCCAAGTGACTTGAATAATGGAAGGGAAGAAAGAGGCAGAGCAAAGCCAGGACTTTCTGTGAGTTCCTGCTTTGATGAGAATCAATTTTTTATCCTCCCCAGTTTGTTAACGTCCCCAAAGGACCATGAAATGCATTGTTTTTGTCTTGCTTCAAAGCTCCAAAATATATTTCCATCATTCTCTCATTGGCTCTTCTTCTGTTCTTTTTACCTCTCCTGATGGAACATTACCAGCTTACACCCAAACCTGGCAGCTGGTTTGTTTCAGCCAAATTCTTTGAGCGCTGAGGGGAATCATAGGTGTCTCAATAAATCACTTGCGACCATAATTCTTTCTACCAATGAGAGACAGGGTAGAAAGCAGTCAGGGCAGTTTCATGCATCTTTCCTCCTCATCTCTGCCAATGAAGTGTTTTACACCTTGGCCAGAATATCCCACAAATGCGTTTCCATTTTCTGCCAGTAAAAATGAAAATAATAAGTGGAACCGCTTACAGTTGCATGCCTAAAATGCTTGTTTTGTTCTGAACTGCTCTGAAAATAAGATCAGGATGAATTCTGGCCATTATGGTCAATAAAGTTTCCATATGCTGTGATAGGTTTTTCACAACCCGACCACAACACGAAGTCAGTAAAGACTTGATGCTTCCTTCAAGCTTAAGGAGAGGATGGCAGTGACTATTCTTCAGTTCAATTGCTCACTTCAAGTCCAAATGTTTTAACTTCCTGGGTTGTCTATTGTAATGCACAGCTTTTAACTTTTATTTGATTTGTAGCTGACAACATTATATTGATTTTGTCTGCCTACCTGTTTTCAATCAAGTTACAGATTGGGGGAAATCAGTTGATCAGAACAACCGGTAAGCCCAGTCAATCGATGGTTTAGTCAGGATTAGAATATTTATTGGGTTTTTTCGTATAAACAACAAAACAGGGAAATACCTAGATTTGTTAGTAGGGTAACAGAAGCATGCGTTTGTATCTTATAAAACTCTGAAGTTTTTAAAATGCTTTCAGATCTTTCTTTTTTTCTTTTTCTTTTTTCAAAACAGTTAAGAAGGATCTGAGACAGGCAAAATTGTCATATAAATCTGACCTGTAGTAATTTCAAAAGCCACAGAATTTGCATGGTCATTCAGGTCATCTGCATCACTTTTTTTTTCTTCTCTCTCCAATATTACTGAATATTGAGAGAACATTTTAAAAAAAGTTATTGTGTGTTTCTAACATATGCAACTGCTCCTGAATGACTGCTAAAACGCCATGGTTAACAACTGCTACGCTTAGGAATGTTTCTTTGATAAAACGATATAATTCCCAACATTTTCAGCTGGCCATTTTAGGGATGAACAAATGTAACTTTCTGCAAAGTTCACCTTTTTTTTGTAGACATCTCTATGCTGCTTGTTTTCATATCACCTGGCAGGTTTTGCCATGTCTTCCTTTTTATTATACATATATTTTTCTCAAGGATTTCCCATGCATTTGTTTTGTTTATCAACTTCTTAAATTCCTAAAAAAATTGCTCCATTTCTGAACAACTTTTTTTTAATCTAAGAACTGCATTGTTAAATTTGGGGAATATGAAAGCTACATGCTAACTGCGTTCTAAGTTTGTCTATTAGTCCAGGAAGTACAAATTAAAGGCAGTTTATATTAAAATTCAAACCAAATGAGTTTTCCCCCCACTCCTACTTTTAAAGCTGCATCTGGATTCAGCCCAAGGAATTTTGATCCAGCTATATATAAAATTGTGTCAAGTTTAGTTTAAAACTTTTTCTCCCCATGCAAGCACTTTGGGCGTTGGTTATAATTTCCATGCAATCAGGCACTGGAATAGAACAGTCCTGATCTAACACTGCAAAAAGACAGTGCACACGAGAAAGAAAGGACACCCTGCAAACTCAGCCCAGGAACACAGATGTTTTTCAACTTCAAAAATTAAAGACCAAACAGAAAATCATTTTGCTGTGTGAGTTCCACTTTAGAAAATGATTTTCGGGAAACAAAAGTTATAGCAAGCTTTTCAGCAGTAGAAACAATACATATGTGGCAGGGTATTGAGGTTTAGGTTCAGCCAGGCAACCGGGAAAGCCCAACTGACTATGTATTTATGCATTGCTATTCAGAATAGCCTTCTTCACTCCAGCTCTCGCAGATCTCTAGTGCTATAACTCCCATTGCCTTGGGAGGCATGGCGCAATGCAGAAAATTGCTCAAGAACTTTGGTAGTATGTTATTTCTTGCCGGCGTATCTATCAATGAAGAACAGTTGAGAAAACATAGAGCAAGGAAAAAAGAGGGGAAGGTATACAAAGATCCAAAGTCAATGCAGCTTTCACTCCCAGCTAGGACTCCCAGAGAAGATTTTGTTTGCTAGGAGAGTGAAGACTTAACACCGTGTATCCTTTAAAAAACCCTATTTTTTAAGAATAGTTTAAATACTAATTTCCAAAGCACCAAAAGGCAAGACAAGAAAGAATAGTTGGAAACTATACAAGGAGAGAAGCAACATAGAACTAAGGAGAAATTTCCTAACAGGGGAAGCATTCAGCCAATGGAATAGCTTGCCTTCAGAAGTTGTGGGTGCTCCATCACTGGAGGCTTTCCAAAAGAGACTAGACAGCCATTTGTCTGAAATGGGTGTAGGGTCTCCTGCTCAAGCAGGGGGTTAGACTAGAAGACCTCTGTGGTCCCTTTCAACTCTACTATTCTATGTTCTATGTTCCTGCAGTTCTTGGAGGCTTGATGATGATCACCATAACTTTGAAGCCTTCAGCTTTTCTTTCCCACATAAACACACAAAGGTTATCACCCTGTCTTTCCTAAAAGTTGCTTAGAACATATTATTCATTTTATCAGAAAAAGAACAGTATTTACAAAGACCCTCCAAATAATCAAACAATAATTATTTGTAGATCGCAGCCCCCCACCCCCATATATCAGTGAGTGAGAGAGACAGAATTGAGGGAGGGAGTTGAGCCAAGGAGATTTGGGTTCACAGATTTTTCATATTATTTTTGTCTCAGAGTGGAAACATATGTGGTGTGAATAAAAATGCAAAGCATCCTCTGGAGTGTGCTGTTGCTTGGGTAACGTGGGCATGCAGGATCTCAGAGAGGCTAGCTGTAAATGGGAACTTATATGCTCAGCAACTCTTTGATCCTGCAGCCCTGATAGATGGTGGCTCCTCAATTCATTTCCTTGTCATTGTGACATCACCTCTTTGCAACCTTCCCTCCCCGCGTGGATGGGAAGAAAAGATGCTGATTTCAGCTTGGTCTCTTCCCAACCAACCCCATCCCAAAAGTGAATGGAAGTAAACTTGGCCTAGGAGGGACTCCGGACTGACTGGATAGGAAGAGACAGGCGATCCTTCTCTGCATCAGAAAAATGTACTCCTACCCTCCATGCATTGAGAGCTGTCATGGCAAGTGTAGAATCATTTCAATATGTTTTAAGAAAAGGGTATCCATTAGGTATGGTGAAGTGTCTGCTGATATTCAGCATTTCGAGAATCTGAGGCTTGTCGCTCTTCTCCAGAGCTAGCAGATGTTGCAAAACAGAAACATTTAGTTTAGTTGCCCCGTTCTTTAGTTATTTCACAATTGTGTGGGGGTGTGCATGCATGCACGTACACTGAAAAGGGTATCCCAACAATCTGTATGCATAGATGCATAGATCACAGCAGCCAACTTTTTCAATGTGTAAAATGGCTCCAGATTCAGTTATCCGATTTTCTCCCTTGCCTTCCTAAACAATTAGCACTATTGATATTAAATGTTTATTCATGGGACACGGAGGTTCTTGTGATACTAAGAAACTAAAGTGTAAAGGCATATTTCTTATTGCTTCCGTGCCGACCTTATATGAAAATTGAAAAGAGGTTTAGAAATGGCAGCTTTATTTTGGTTTCTCCTACTTGATGCAAGTAGTGAATAACAGAATAAGAAGGGACCTTGGAGGTCTTCTAGTCCAACCACATGTTCAAGCAGGAGACCCTATACCAGGGCTCAAGGCCTGGGCGCTGGATCTGGCCCGCAGGGCTGCCCTGGAAACAGTGGGGGACTGGCCTGCAATGCCTCTGCCAGCGAAAACGGAGCTCAGGAGGGTGCAGAGGGCTGCAGGAGGCCGTCACAGCTGATAATGGAGCTCAGGAGCCCATTTTTGCTGGCAGAGCGCTTGGGCCACCACAGGTGCTACGCTGACATGAGTGAGATCATGCTGGTCCCCGAGGCCAAGCACAACCCTGATGCAGCCCCCAATGAAATCGAGTTTGACATCCCTGCCGCCTGGTTTGACCCCAGACAAATGGCTGTCCCGTTTCTTCTGGAAAGCCTCCGGTGTTGGGGCACCCACAACTTCTGAAGGCAAGCCATTCCACTGGTTGATTGTTCTCACCATCAGTTTCTACTGTAACGTTCTACTGTAGAAGGCACAGCTTGGAACATAGATATACCTTTGGGATGATGTACGTAGGCTATGTGGGCATAACTTTGCACACAGGTAGGTTTTTGCCTTGGTGAGATCTAGGTCCTGCCAAGCAAGGCCACCAGAAGCGATCCCATTCCCACAATAGTCCTGATGCTATGCCTGCCCTTCTGATTCTCTTTCTCCCAAATCAAGTTCTCGATCTTCTTCAGATGTGAACTATCTATTCCAGAGGCATTTGGAAATCTGCAAACTTTGGCTCAGGAGTTTGACCTTCCTCTTCCCTAAAGCTGTTTCCATCTTTGCCCTAACAGGCATCCAAAAGTCTTCAGGTTGCCACATCAGAAGTGCTGCTGCTGCAGTTGACTTGCTGTATGAGCCACAGACTTTACTGGTTTTTGCCAGAGGAAATTCACAACCAATTACATTCTGTTTGATGTGGAAGGAGCAGAAGGAGGGAGGGGAGGGGAATGATGTGTGTGAGAAATTGTGTTTGTATGTGCGTGCATGCAAGGCTGGGTTTTTCTCCAGAGACTGCATGAAAAGAAAAGGAAGAAAATTAAGCAGTGTATCTGGAAGTTTGCTCTGAAGAAAATTCCAGTGCCTTTCTTTAAAATGGGCCCAGGGTGGGGGTGGGGGGCAACAGAAGATCAGCTTTATCTACTCAGGAGTAGGAAGAGTGAATTTGTAGTTTCTCTATCTGAAGAGATAAGTTTAAGACCCCATTACACACACTGATTAACTTCATGCCTCGTTTGAAGGTATATTTACTTTAATTACAGGTTGTCAATTAATTTCCTAATATGTGCATCGGCACAGAGTGAACCTTTAAATCTAGGATTACAAATCACAAGGGCTGCATTCACATAATCACAGTTAGTTAGCCAAATCCTGGCTGCAGAAATGACTATGAGGGTTTTCTGTACCTCTCATGCTACTATTTTTTGGGATTTGTTCAGCCTGATCTGATAGCTTTACAGATAGTCCTCAACTTACGATCATGGATTTAATGACCAAAGTTATAACAAAGTGACAAGAGTGATCCTTGCATTAATGGCTGTTGCACATCCCACCCCGTGGCCATGTGATCAAAATGTGGGCGCTTGACAACTGGCATGTATTTATGATGGTTGCAGAATCCTGGAATCCTATGATTGCCATTTGGGTCGCACCCAGGAGGTTTCCAATAAATTCAGTCAATGGGGGAAACTAGATTTGCTTAACAACCATGGCAAACAAAAGGTCATAAAATTGGAAACAACTCAATTGCATAGTGGTGGATGCTCCAGTCCCAGTTGTGGTTGTCTAGCTTAGGGGTGTCAAACTCGATTTCATTGAGGGCCACATCAGGGTTATGTTTGACCTTGGGGGGTGTTGGGGGCATGGACAGGGTAGGTGTGGCCAGCTTGACATCATTTGTGTCAGGGGCACCTATGGTGCCCCAAGCACTCTGCCAGTGAAACCTCCTGAGCTCCATTTTTGGTTGCAATGGCTTCCTGCAACCCTCTGCCACCAAAAACGGAGCTCAGGAGGGCCACAAGTGGCCCTCCCAAGCTCTGTTTTTGCTGGCAGAGGCACTGTGGGTCAGATCTAAGCATCCTGTGAACCACCCTGGAAATAATTGGGGCTGGAGTAAACTGCTCTTTTCCCCAAAATTACTCCAGCATTCTCTCTGGCAATGGTCCCTCTGACAAATTAATTTTTTCCTGGGCCATGGCGATACATAAGAAACTGGAACTTTGGACCTTTTTTTTTTTTTATCCAAGTGCACATAGTAGAGGCAACCAAACTCAAGGACACCAACATTTAAACAGACTTCTTAAATGTAAGATAAAGGTAATGTGCTAGTTGTTCCTGACTCTAGGGGGCAGTGCTGTTGGCTTGCCGTTTCCAAGCCAAAGAGCCAGTGCTGTCTGAAGACGTCTCCATGGTCATATGGCCAGCATGACTAAATGCCAAAGGCACACGGAACGCTGTTGCCTTCCCACCAAAGGTGGTCCCTATTTTTCTACTTGCATTTTTACATGCTTTTGAAGTGCTAGGTTGGCAGAAGCTGGGGCAAGTAATGGGAGCTCCGTTACGCAGCACTCGGGATTCGAACCACTGAACTGCCGACCTTTCTGATTGATAAGCTCAGTGTCTTAGCCACTGAGCCACTGCATCTCCACTCTTTAAAATGTAGACCTTCCCTAAGGATGTATTTTAAGTAGTCCTTACACCCTCTACTGACCCACTAGTTACTTAAACCAATCACACTTCCTGGATTAAAGCATCCTAACACAGTTTAATGTGCTCCCATTGGTCAAGAGGAGCCTCCTCTTGTAGTTTCACTACACCATTCTCCTTCTAGTTGTTTCCTTGCAGGACTCCCTCATCTTCAAACACAGCCAAATATTTTGGGAAGACAGGTCCATGCTTAGACCTACAAGACAGACGATGTCTCATTTACAAAGTCCTACAAAATGTGGACGGGTAAGTTCAAATGGCAAAACCCAGTGCGTTCCAAAGAATGGGTGCCCTTAGAGCATTGAGACTTCTCCTGGGGAAGCAGCAGTTCTGATTATCCTTGATGTTGTCAGAAGAATAATGTGAGGTTCCATCTTGAGCTGGGGTTGTGCAAAAATACATAAATAAAAATGAAATCCAGACAGCTGTGAGGAAAGGAGAAATATTTATTCCCCTTTTGGGGCAGCTGCAGAGAAATGGGGTACAGGGAACATTGTTTTATAGAGGAGCATATTCTGGTTGTGGAAGTATATACGTGCTGATTCTAGAGTGACACGTGAGGGGTGTGGGTGTACAATGTTTATTCTTGTGACCATGCAGTTCCGCTGGGAGAACAGTTTAATTAACTCTATTTGTGTTTACAGACATTCTCCTTTGACATGTGGATTAGGTCTAAGTGACTTATTTGGGGGTTTAAGGAAGACTGAGTAAAAGATTTCCCGCTTTGTGCTATTTTTACTTGATTAGCTTAGTTTCAGCTTGACTGTCAATTATCTAGCAGAGAGCTGATTCTTATTTATTGTGGATTCTGTTAATATTTAAGAGACAGTATAAAGAATAAAATATATTTTGATATAAAAGTTCCCACAATATCCTGCCTATTACTATAGACCCAGGCTCTGATACCTCATTTCTGGCCACCTGTGCACAAAGAACACAGTGAGTCCCAAATTTCACTTCGATTAGAAAGAGGAGATAAGATAGCAGCAGCTGCCTATGGATTAACAATTACACTATTTTAGCTTTTGCACATCTGGTAAAAATAGTCACTGGACTGCAAAGCAGAACAGAAGTTAAGGATTTCTGGACAATAGGACCTGGTCTTGGGCCACTAGATCCTTATTGTGCTGTCCTTTATCTTAGGTCAGTTCCCCTGGTCAGGATTTTCTGTGGCCCACTTCCTCATCCATCTCATACTGCTATGTCACCATTGTTCCAGCAGTCCAATGAAAGCCATCCTATCCTTTCCTGCTCCCATGCTTCAAGGAAGCCATTTGCAATGTATTATTGCAATATTTATTTTAGTGCCCTGGCTAGGGTTTTGTACATTGCATTGTTGTTGTAATGAACTTATTCTGGGCGTGGAAGTATATATGTGCTGATTCTAGTGATTCTAGCATCTTCATTTTTGTCTGGGAAGAGCAGAAATATTGCAGGATATTAGCAGGGATTCTGGAAGGGTAGATTGTGAAAGCATGATAGGATGAACACAGGAAGCCAATGAATCTGGCCTCTTCCCTTTTACCTCCCCAATAAGATATGTGATGAGCTACTGTGGGTCACTAGCCACTGCTGGACTAGCAGTGGCCCATGGTAAAACCAACAGCTATTCTGTTTGTGCAGCTGAATAGGGGACAAGGGGTTTGTTCAGAGCAAGCCAAGCCAAACTGCATTGGGACACCTCTGGAGCATGGGCTCCCTTCTCCGCTTTGGCGTGGATAAAGATGTCTGAAAATTAGAACGGGGAAAGTAGAAATGTGTGTGCATGATTGCAGGGGGGGTGGCAGCGGGAGGAGAAGACGAAATGGAAAGTTTGGGAGAAGTTTTCCGAGTCTGAAATCACTCTAGGTTTTGTTAAGTAGCCCCTAGGAAAGATTCTATAAGCTGGCCTATACATTTGGATGAAAAGGCTCCCTTCTGAGATTTTAGAAATTCTTTTGTTTCTTGAAGCACGCAAGCTCATCTATCACTTCAGAATTTTGGAAATGGGGGGAGGAAGCAGTAGGAAGGCTCATTTGGTATTACTAAAGCATCCCACCATGCCTTTTATGTGACACATTAATTTTCTATGATCAGGTTGTTCCCAAAAAAGGATCTAAGCTGCTCAAAAGTCTCAAACCATCTGAATGTTCATCAAATTGGAAAAGATAACTAAAAGGA
>JANHFR010000319.1:0-11506 GCA_032468015.1 Mimophis mahfalensis | reverse complement strand
ATCCAGCTCCACTTGGTTTTTAATCCATTTTTAGTCCATTTCAGCACCAAGGACGGGTCTTCAGGTCTAGCCCTGCAGTGCAGGGAAGCCAGCCGGTCCGGAGCCGGCCCGTGCCTTTCCAGGGGGCTTCACCTTCCAAGCCCCCGATCGAAACATCTGGGAGCTTTGGGGGGCCCTGCCCAGGTGCAGACGACTCGCTCTCCCCTCTTTGCCTGGGGGGAGAGCTTTAAAGCCACAAAAACGGCAGATGGTTGCCGCTTCGCAGCTATTTACAGGCCAGCTGGTCAGGCCACCAGATTTGGTGGCCGTCGACCGGAAGTTGCTGCTGGAAACCCAAAAACCAGATCTTTAGGGCCCTTTGAAGCACCCGCAAAGTGGGAGCTATTCAAATCTCAAGGAATCTTCTTTCCAGAGGACGGGGGCTGCTACAGAGTAGGGGCTTCCAAACATAATATTTTGGATGCATTATACCAGTGATGGTGAACCTTTTTCGGCTCCCATGCCAAAAATGCATGCATGCGCTGTCACGTGTGCTCTCGCGTGCTGCCCCCATGCATGTGCAACCAACCCCCCCACCCCCACACATGCATGCACGGGCCTAAATTTAGCTACTGGTATGGTGTTTTAAACTCACCTGATTGGTGTGCAAGCGCCCCTCAGCTGTTTTTCCAGCTCTGGGGATCGTGCGCCCATGCTGGGGGGAGGGGGGATAGCATGTGCATGGGGAGGTCACATGTGTGGGGGTGTGGGAGCCATGTGCCAGGTGACATGGTTCCACGTGCCACTTTGGGCACATGTGCCATAGCTCTGCCATCGCTGCATTATACACATGTAAACATTCTTGGAAAAGATTCTGCTGCTTGGAAAAATTAAAGTCAATTGAAAAAAAATGTTTACATAAGATAGACTAGCTAAATACTATCACCCAAGCAGGAGTTTAGAAGAACCCATGTAGTTACTGGCAATCCTGCTAAATGATACCATGAAAAATCAGAAGTACTGTAGCTGAACAACAGAATATGGCAGAGGGCTTGTTCCTATATGTACACATCATATTGGATTGTTCATCATTTCTCCCAGTGGGCTCATTTAAAAAAAAAAGTACTTGGGAGATTTGGAAATCCAATTTGTGTCATTAAATCTGTAAAAAAAAAAACCTCTCTAGATTACACCATTGTCACATGAATGTAAGACTCAACCTGGACTTATATTGGAAGCAAATGCAATGTATAGCTTGGATTACTAAAGTTACTGAATGAATAATAAATAACTCCCGAGAGCTAATAAATATAAGAAATAGTTGGAAATACCTCCCAATGGCAGTTTAGATAAAAAGATGTAGTAAGATGTAGCTCCTCTGGAATTCTTAACTGAGTTTACTAATAAGTAGTAATCTGTATCTATAAAACAGAAGTGTGGGTGTATGGGTTTGTGGGTATCTCCCCAATAGACTCTTCCATGCCTGCACCAATCTGCCCCAAACTTGCCAGGCACATAACTTGCACTCCAGAGACAAACACTAGGGGGGTCATGAATGCCTTTGGGGGTTCTTTGCCCCCTAAAAAAGCTGCTAAAACGCTGACACCCCACCCCGTCACACTGTACTGCACATGAAGAATTTCAACTAATTCAGCAGTCTAGCCAGTTGATGCCCTCCAGTTTATTTGGCCTAGGACTCATCAATCCTGTACAAGGTAGCCACATTTTAGGGAACCGGGGCTGTTACATAATTTATATGGCCTTCCTCCCCCTTTTCCCTAAAAGGCAGCAGGCAGAGATAAAGCTGATTAAACTGGGCATCCTTTCCAGAGCAGACAAATACACACGAAAAAAGTCAAATAAGCCCACCAGGGCTTAATACCCCAGATTTTTTTTTTCCAGAACAAGAATTTGTTTTTTCCAGTCTCAACAGATTTGGTACACTGTTCCTCAAAACATGTTGTAAACTCAGATTAAAATAGACCATAAAGGAATGAGATTAATTTAGATTAACAAAACACAAGATTATAGAGGAGCAAACAGAACCGAGGACACAGTTAGGCCCTATATTGATTGCAATGCAAGAAAACCACAAGAAACAAAAGATTGTATCAGTGCTTACGTTTCAAGCTTAGGTGGAGTCCTGCGAGGGATGACAAAGGGAAAGGGAGAAAGAGGGAAAAACAGTATAAATCTCCATTAAATACAGTCATTTTATAAAGCCATTGTATTCCAGATCTAATCTATAATCATACAGGTATATGGGAAACTATGGGCTGAATTTGATGGATTACAATAGTTTGCAAATTTTGCCATGTGCAGAATTTGTAATTACAGCAATTATAAGCATCATATCTTAATATAATGCAGAAATTTGGGGATGTCATTAGAGCTTTCAGATTGAGACTCACATCTATAAAGGACCATAAAACAAGTTGAATGTGATGATCAAATGATTGAGACAAATAATTAAACAAATCCCATTATAGTGGAAAAGCATAACAGAAAACCATTCAGTTGCATCAACCATTGAATCAAAATCTCATCTTAAAATATCAGCTGTAAATATATTCAGGCTAATCTTAAGAGTCAAAAATGACAGGGGGGATTAATTAAAGGGTGCCTTCGGGGACATACATTTTCCCAACAATATGAGGTAAGAAATATCCCAAGCACAAGTAAAAACAGTTTAAGAGTTTTGTAAGCTAGGAAATGTTTGTTTCCCTTTTTCTGGGGAGTCAGGTAGGGTGGAGGAAAGGAAGAGAAAATTAACTGGTGTCTAGTCATACCCTCAGCTAAATTCTAGATTTCTTCCTAGATTTCTATAGGGAGTTCTCACTTTCACTGTAGGGTAGAAAAAAGCACTTGATTTCACACTTGATTCTTTTGTATTTATCTTAATAAGACCTAAGCTATAAACCACCATGATGCCAAAATGGTAAGAGCACTGGCACTGATGGAGACATGCACATACCATTATGACCCACCTCTACAAAGATCTCTGATGTAGATTTGTAAATTCTGTGATAATATAGATCAGAGGTGGTTAACCTTTTTGCAACTGAGTGCCAAAACGGGAGTGCGCATGTGCCAAAAAGGAACCGAGTGCCAAAATGTGTGCGCGTGTGTGCACTCACACTGAAAACCGGAAGAGCAGCTCCCAGGGCGCACATGTGCACCAGTCACCTGGTCTTTGGGCTTCTAACATGCATGCTCACACAAAGACCAGCTAGCCAGCTGGTTTCTAACACACATGCGTGTGCCGGCCAGCTGATCTTTGTGTGCGCATGCACATTGGTAACCAGAAGACCAGGTGCCAGAAGCTGCTCTTCCAGTTTTCGGCATGAGCACACACACATGCAAAGACCAGCTGGCTGGCGCACGCTGGATCCTGGAACAGCAGCGGGCAACAGCTGGCGTGCCTGGAGAGATGGCTCTGTGTGCCACTTCCGGCACGTGTGGCTTAGGCTTGTCATCACGGATACACATTATCAGGCACTTATTTTTTTCCCTTGCCCCTCTGGATATGCCCTTGAACTTAAAATATCCTTCTTCAGCCTAAAAACTTATTGTGTTCCAGATGTTCATCATGGTTCCCAGCCAATATGGTCTTTTGTTATACTATCTGGACACTAAAGAGGTGGGGAAACACATGAGAAAGGCAGGCTGTGGACAGCTGCTGTATTTGACCTTTGCCTTCTGCATCCATTAAAATAATTTTCTGGGGATGTTTTGTCAAGGAATTAAATTGATTCCTGTTATTTTCTGTTTCCTTTGAGGTGACGGATCGCTTCCCTTCAGCCAAGCACAACAAGGATATTGCCAGAGTGTTCTTTGAACAAAAGCAAAACCTTTTATTATTAACAATAAAGGTTATTTTTATATACAGATATTATTCAGGCTGTTTCTTAAGCCTCAGTGTGAATTTATTCCTCACACTCGCTCATAGCCTCCTGTGAGGCTGAGTCCCAGGCCTAAAGCTGTGCCGCCTATGTACACACAACTCCCCCTCAATAGGTCTTACAGGGACTGAGGTAATTCTCTAGGGACAACCCCTTATATAGATTCTGGTGTCAGTTGGTGTTGACATCACAAAATGGAGGGAACTTTCAGACCTCCTCCAAGATCCCTGATTGGCCCACACTATCTCTGGGGCTTTTTGTCTTTACAACACCCAGGCCAGCCGATTTTTCTGCTGACATGTTTAGATAGCGAAACCAATTGCAAAAAAACACCTCTGAATTCTCGTTCAAAATTTACTGGGAATCTGTATAAAGATGTGGAAGCTTAACTGGTTGCATTGCTCCCACATATATGAAATAACAAAACACTGAGAAGTTAGGAATTATGCTATGTAAATACATCCTCTGACCACTATGTAAGATTACCCAGGCACTGTAGTTTTGATAGGTTCGATAGGTTCGATAGGTTCTTCTATAGATTCTTCTAGGTTCTTCTTTTGTTTTTCAAAGAATTCTTCCCGCAGTGTGACATCAATATGCTCCTTACTGTGAGACAAGGTAAAACCAGGCGTGATCTCTTCTTCAAATACTTTGGATATCTGGGATGAAAAAAGAAGTAACCTTAGAAGGATAGTTTCAAAATCCAAAGCAGTTACACACTTCTTGAAATTGAATGCATTAAAGCGTTTTGATCTGGCTCTTTAGCCTTGCTTGCCTTCTAAGAAATAAAGCCAGAATTATGTGCTTTTGGTTCTCCTTCCAAAATGCAAAGCTGGTGTGTACTGTCCTTTAGTTTTCTAATCTTAGGAAACCTCAGGCTGAGTGATCAATATTTATTCCCAAACACTTAATATTTTGACAATCTGATTTGCTAAAAACAATCTGAAGGAAAGAGCGTGTGCAAAACAGATAAAAGGCTACATTTTCCGGAGAAATTTTATAGTCATACAAATATTTTCCTGGAGAGGATCATCAAAACAAAGAGTCATCCAATATGGCAGTGATGGTGAACCTATGGCACATGTGCCCAAAGTGGCACACAGAGCCATGTCACCAGGCACATGAGCTCTTGTGACCCTCCCATGCTACCCTGCCTCCTCACGCTTGATCCCCCATGAATGCGCTATTCCCCCTCCCCCCAGCATGCACGCGCGATCCCCAGAGCCAGAAAAACAGCTGAGGGGCGCTTGCGCACCAATCAACTGAGTGTAAAACACTATACCAGTAGCTAAATTTAGGGCAACACGCACATGCATGGAAGTGAGGTGCGGTCGGTCACACTTGCATGCCTGGGGGCATCTCATGCGCATGTGTGTGGGCGGCACGCAACAGCAGGTGCATGCATTTTCAGCATGGGAGCTGAAAAAGGTTCTCCCTCACTACAATATGGAATCATTCAGGGCATTATTGGAAAGAAAAACCAAAATTCCAAACTGTTCACATAACAATATTTAAATATTAACAAATGAAAACAAATGGTCACTTAATGAAGAAATTAGATAACAATGAAATTGTGATAAAATTGAAACAAAACCAACAGAATAGAATTCTTTATTGGTCAAGTATGATTAGACACACAAGGAATTTGTCTCCAGTGCATAAGTTCTCCGTGTACATATAGCAATAGAGATAGATCATTATCATAGCAATTGTAGAAATACATTCATCATAAAACATTACATACAACACTTAGTGAAAGTCATGAATACTAAATAAGCAATAAACATATTAGGATACTAACTGAACAATTTAAATCGTAAGATACAAGCAACAAGTTATACCGTAGTCATACAGTAAGAAGATAAGGCGATAGGTAATCAGGAAGATGAGAATAATGATGGTAATACTGACTTTCTAGATAGTTTGACAGTGTTGTGGGAATTAGTAGTTTAGCAGACTGATGGCATGGGGGTGAGAAAACTATCTTGTATCTAGTATATTGGGAAAGTGAAGGAGGGAAAGGACTGGAATATTAATTTGAGAAACAAATATCTGCAGCAGGATTAGATAAGAATGGGAATAAGGATGAGAAATGAAGAAAGAAAAGGGCATTATAATTATTAATAATTAATCTATATATGAAAAAACAGAAGTGTGGTGAGGCATGTGCGTGTGTATGTGCTCCATACACTCCTACACGGAGCAACCAATCTCGCCCAAACTTGGCACATACATGCCTTGGCGCTGCGAGATTAGCACTGCGGGGGAGACACACAAAAGCCTTTGAGGGGTTCCCCCCCCAAAAAAAGGGTGGGGCAAAGTGGACATTTCACTGCCCCATGGACATTTCACTGGTAAGCTCTACTGCACATGTGCAGAGGGTTACCAGGCAAGGCATGCAAATCGGGGGCTCTCCATCCAATAGAGGGGGCTCTCCAGCAAATTGGGGGCTCTCCAGCCCAATATAAATCAGGCAAAGAATGCTGGGAATTGTAGGCTGCAGCATTGTCATAAATACCCGGGCAAAGCTGGGTTTGTTAGAGGTGATTGGATTGTTTGGTCATGTATCTGATAAAAAAGGACATAAGTCTGCTCCATTCAAATGTAAAGTATTTATTAAGGAGAAATAAAACAATAAAGATATGAAACCTTAACTAGGCTAACTAAGTATGCTCCATGTGTGCAAGTAAGAGCTAGCAATACAGGCTAGAGAGAGAAGGCCAGAGGGTTTTTATTCTGTAGGAGGAGCTTGGGCTCTGCCTATACGTTATTGGTGGAGATGGTCAGATGACCTTCACTGTGACTCATCAATCATGGCTAACAATATTCTGACAGGGTTATCAGCTACTATTATTAAAAATAGCACCATTAGCCCATGCCAAGGGATCTTAGGATCTTAGAACGAGACCAGAACAGTGTTGGATGAAAGACCGAAAGAATTCTGATTATCAAAGGAGCAGCTATCTAGTCAGAAGCAAAGTACTGATATCTGACCTTAATCATTCCATTCTTATTCTGAGGGATAAGGAATTTTTCCCTTATGCTTCTACTTTACTGCAATTGGCACAAGGGTTTTACTTTTCAAGACAAGGATGTTACAGGGATGTAGGAAATAGCTTTCCTTAACTTGGCATCCTCCAGATATGTAAAAGTATGACTGCCGTTAATCACATTCTGACTGATCATTGTGAAATGTATAAACCCACACATCTAGAGGGCACTAGTTTGGAAAAAGCTGGGTTAAAGCATTCCTACTCCAATTACCATCATAATGCATACAAAAAACAACAACAAATAATATATTTTACTTACATCTGGAGGCTCTCTGCTTCTTAATGGTTGCACAAAAGTTTTGGTGGAAAATTTCACTCTGGAAAGAAAAAAATAAGATTATTTAGACTACCAAGGAGATAAAGGCATGTTTCAAATATTTGATCTCTGCACTAAACTAGAAAGGACACTTACATCTGGATGTCAGTTTAGAAAAGAAAGCTTAACGGAGTACATAAAAAGAACATCTGATGTAAATTACCCAATTACAATTTGGTAAGCGCTTTTCGTATTCTCTACAAAAGCAAACTTGGGGTGTAAACTTAAAAAGGACATACTATGAAAAATAAATCCTGTAGTGCTTCATTATTTTTCCTAATAAGATAAGAAATCTATTTTCTCTCATCCTACCATAAATGTGTCATTCTTGAATTAATCAGAGGTGGTATTCAGCCAGTTCCAACAGGTTCCGGAGAACCGGTAGCACTAATTTTGGAGAACCAGCAAATACCACCTCTGATTGGCCAACACCGGCAAATACCACCTCTGATTGGCTGACAGCACAGTCACGCCCACTAAGCCATGCCCACAGAACTGGTAGTAAAAAAAAAATGAATCCCACCACTGAACATAATGTGTGGGAAGATTGCATAAGGATTTGTTTAACATTTTTGTTGAAGATTTTTTTTTCTGATTCTAGAATCCAGTCATTACTAACTAATGCTTTCTTCAATGTTGCAGGAAACTAATTTAGTTTTAGATTTTGTAAGGACAAGCAAGCACATACAAAGGTTGATGGAGAATAATTTGATAATTTAATCTTGTTTAGAACATCCGTTCATCTTAAGCATTATTGTACAAAAGGCTTTAGCTGGTGGATTTCTCAGGATTGTGCAACTGTGCAAATAGTTTTATTTTGATGTGAAAATTTCGTTCTGGAAAGAAAACGTAAGGTGATTCAAAATACCATGGCAACAAAACTGTTTTGCTTAGGGACTCCTGTCAAAACCAGGACCTTCTGCATAAAAATAGAAAGGACACGTATTTCAGAAATTCATGAGCTTACAAGGATTTCAGGATAGAAAAATCAAGGAAACATGGAAACTTCCTTCAAATAAATTAAAAGAATTAAATATATAATAATTAAAGTACAATCGATGAAAGATCTTGTGCTGGTATTTTAACTCTTCTCTCCTTTCCCCTTAACAGACTTTTTATGAAGAAAAAGAAAAAAGAATGAAACAGCATGAAAAAAATATAGAAAGATTATGGTGTCAAGATCCTTCCTAAAATTCCCAGAATGTGCCAGCAATAGCACAAGAAGAAATTCTCACCCACAACCACTTCTGCAGGAACAATTAAGAGCATATTGAAGGACATTGTCATTATTTTGTTGTTTTCACAATTAAATTTGTTCCTGCAATTGGCCTCCAAACCAGGATGCTACAAATCAGCAAATTTAAAAATGGATCCTGAATAGGGGGACAAATTGCCCTGGCTTCAATTAATATAGTATCAGACCTGAGTAAAATGGGGAAAACTCTGATAAAATATTACAAATATTTAAGAGCAATAGTACCAGCGGGATTTGTCAAAAATTAAAATATTCTGCACTACAGGATATTCTGTACATATCATTGGGCTGACATTGTAAACACAATATACTGGAACACGTTTGCAGAAGAGAGAATTTAAGTAGATTACCCTGAGTTTCTATACTGGAATCAGTATTTGGAATGAGCAGCATAATAGGCAATTTTGTAAATGATAATATATTTCTCAGCAACTGGCTATCTGCTCCCATTTGTATGTAATGGACTTGAGACTGATTGTGGCATCACAGCCTGTTGTGGCTCACCAGTGGCCAGCGGAGCTGGCAGCAGATTCAGACAGTGAAGAGGTTGGGGAGGAAATTGGGCCAGTCCTGGAGTCTGGGGAAGGCTCTGATGAGGGCTCTGCATCGGAGGCAAAGATGAGGTCAGGGCCGCCCAACAGTTATCAGCTGCCTTCAGAGTTGGACATCAATGAGGTACAGGAACAGCTAAAGCCTATTCCCAGTGAATAGCTAAAGAACAGTGGCTGACTTGTGAGTAAAGCCGCAGGTGGACGGTGAATGGCCACCTCCCTAAGGAATAAAGAGGGGAGTGGTGTTTGCAGGAAACAATTGGTTACATGCCAAGTAAATTGTCTGCTACCAGAGTGGTGTTTTGAAGATATCAGCCTGGCAGCGCTCCAGGCCTGCTAAAGACTGTTGGCCGGGACTTTGCTGGTGAAGAATTCACTGTAAAATAAATAAAAGGGGTTTTGCCGAGACCAGGAATTGGCTTTGTGCTTTAAGGGAAGCCTAGGTCCAAACACAACCTTTCTGGACATACAGACTGACACAGATGTATCAAGAATGGCAGAAAGAATATCTTGTTTGATAATGTGCTCTGAAGAATACTGATAAAAAATAATTTAAAATTCCCAGAATACAGATAAGGTTTCATATCGTGCACATTCCTTGCTTTTGCATTTGATCTCCAAGCACAAGAAACTTACCTAGAAATGTTTGAAGGAGATAACTGGACTTTGGACTGGTCTTTAAGGATCCCTCCTGATGTTGTTCTAATGTGGGGGGGAAAAAAGATTGTTTAGAAAGGGTTAATAATTTATTCAAATGTCAAGTCTAAAATGCAACTGGTCTTTCAATCCCACCAGTATTTCCAAGTGTTTTTGACCTGAATACAGTAGGACTGGTATTTCTCAGCATTAGAGTTTAAATATTGATAACATCTATTACTAATGGTTCTCTCTAGCACACAGCAATATTATATCTTTCATTAAAATTTTGCAAATCTTATGATAGTCCTACAAGGGCCTGGGAACATGTGATAGCAAGTGTAGTAATAGGTTGTGCATCTGACTGTGCATTTGAAGCTTTTCTTTAGATTAATTCGTAGTTGAAATGAGCAATATATGCAGAGCTACAGTACAGTCAAACCTCGGTTCATGACCGCAATCCGTTCCCGGACTGTGGTCGCGACCCAATTCGGTCATGTTCCAAAGCAACATTCACTGCACATGCGCAGACAATTCTGAGCATGCACAGAAGCAAAAACAGTGCAGAAAGGAATCTTTCTGTGCTGTTTTTTGTTTGCAAACCGAGTTCTGAGTCAGGAACCGAGCCAGAACTCGGCTGACTTTTTCGTTTGGGAACTGATTTGGTTGCGAACTGGGGCATTCGTGAACCGAGGTTCCACTGTATGTGTAAGAGCTGGGGCATCAAGCAGAATGAAAAATTCAGCAAAACAGGTTGGGGAAAACATTAGCTATCATGAAGAGATACCCAGCACAATATTATATATGCTGCTTTAGAGACACACATAATGAAGCGGTACAGGCTTGCTAGCATAAATAGGGATTTGTGATCCAAATTTGCACATCGGTGAAATAGTGTATTCTCCTCACTTCTGTCTGTCCGACACATACAAGGAAGGGCAAATAACAATACCAAAGGAGAAATAGTGCGTTAACAAAGTAACATTCAAGTATGCCTGAATCTAATTTTCCCCACTTTCTCCTAAAATCTAGATGTGTCGGTATCAGTCCTTGCCCCCTTGTCATAGCAGTACATACTACGTACTTTAAATCATTGCTGCAGATAAGAAACTTAGCACAGAAATGAAGTAGCCCAGGTTCTAGGAATGAATGCACTGTTTAGTAGTTCTTTATTATTTTACATACTCTAAATATCTAGATACTATTTAACAACATATTAACATGCCTATCATTTAAAATTAAGTGAACTATTGATTTTTCTTACAGTTGAATCTTTAGTTCATCATGCAAGCCATAGTAATTGATCTCATTCTGTTAATGATTTTTATTTAATGTTTAGACCTTAGGAAATAAAGCAGAATAACAGAACAGAATAAAAGGACTAGAAGGGACCTTGGAGGTCTTCTAGTCCAACACCCTGCTCAAGCAGGAGACCCTATATCATTTCTGACAAATGGCTTGTCCAAACTCTTCTTAAAAGCCTCAGAGAAGCTGTTCCACCGGTTTTAACTGTTCTCATTGTTAGGAAATTTCTCCTTAGTTCTAGGTCAGTGATGGCGAACCTTTTTTGGCTCCCGTGCACATGCTGTCGCCTGTGCTCTCGCGTGCCGCCCCCACGTATGCACGTGTGGCCCCCCCACGCACATACGACCGACCCTCCCATCCCCACGCATGCATGTGAGGCCTTTAATTTAGCTAATGGTATGGTGTTTTAAGCTCAGCTGATTGGTGCGCAAGCGCCCTCAGCTGTTTTTCCGGCTCTGGCAGTTCACTAAGGCTTTGTGTACATATCTCTTTTTTGCTTCTGACAAGGG
>JANHFR010000315.1:238828-250583 GCA_032468015.1 Mimophis mahfalensis | reverse complement strand
TTCCGTGCGCCTTCGGCGTTTAGTCATGCTGGCCACATGACCACGGAGATGTCTTCGGACAGCGCTGGCTCTTCGGCCTGGAAACGGAGATGAGCACCGCCCCCTAGAGTCGGGAACGACTAGCACATATGTGCGAGGGGAACCTTTACCTTTATCTTTACCTTTACCTTTACCTTCCTAAACATTCATTATAAAGGAAGAATAATCTTGGTGAAGAGAGAATTTATTGATATGGATATGATGGTGATAGAAGTTCATATATTTCCGTTTAGATGAGTTTTGCTGTAGAGCTGGGAGGATTTTCCTTTGATTTACTCAATGTGGTTTTGAAATAATTCTAGCTGGACTTCTAACATTCTTGGCTTATTCTACTGTGCGCATCAAGCCAAATCCAAAAAAGCTAAGGAGATTCTAGAAGTTTGGCATTCAGACAAATCAGCCATCAATAGATACATAAAGATAAACCATATTTACACACCATTCAAAGGAGACAATAAAAAGCTAAGAAAGAAACAAGAAGACCAGAACACTTTCTCTTCAGCAACCAGATTAGCTGGGATTAACACTAGAAGAACTGTCAAGCAATAAACAATATCACTCACTCTGATGATGTTACTAGTTGGGTAATGAAATATCAGCAAACAAATAACCAAAGTCAGAAAACACCGAAGATTCCACAGTTCAATCCTGAGTTATATATATTTTCTTCTATTGGAACTATCTATTTAAATTGATTAAATTCTGATGTAAGATCTTCTTTGCAACAAACAGCCTACCTTTCCAACATGCAGTATGAACTAATTGAAGCACCCCAAAGGCATCTGAACCATTGGTCTTTATAACTTACTGACATCAAGAATTTAAGTATAATACACACGCAACAATGTAGCAGTAGTTCCATCTTTTGTACTTACTAGATATTAAATTACTTGTATTGTTTCAAGCAATTATTTTATTATAGATATATCCAGACAATGTAAAAATAGTAGTGCAAGTGCTGCCCTCTTTTTACATTTTAGACATGTCTAACTTTTTTGTTAGACTCAGGAGGAATTTCCCCCTCTTTCTTTTGCAGGAATTGGATTAGCACCACAACAATTGTGGCTGTTCATGAAAGCATTCCTTGAAACTAGGGGTAGGAAAAATGTGAAAACATTTGATCAAATAAATTCAGCTACCTGGTAGAATTAAGGGAAAAACTCTCCTATAGACTAAGAGAAAGTTGCCATTCTTTAATTTGTGTATCACTCAACACAATGGATGAAGAAGCAGAATAGTTCTTCTTCCAGCCTTGCAGATACAGTGGAACCTTGGTTCACGACCACAATTGGTTCCATAACTTTGGTTGTGAACCGAGTTGGTTGTAAACTGAAATAAATCTTCCCGTTGGGTTGTATGGAAATACGATCGATCCATTCCAGACCCCTATGGACTCTATTGATTTCTAAGATTTTGAAGCACACAAATACAGTACTGTAGTTAAATATGCCACAGAACGCACAGTGTAACAGTAAAATACTTTAATACAAACACTGAGAAAACCATGAACAACAGAGAAAACTGTTCCATCAGTTAATTAAGCCATGGTGGTGTAGGGGGGTAATGTCTCCTAGAGTACTGCCAGCTGCCTGCAATTAGTGCAGGTTCGACTCCCACCAGGATAAAGGTTGACTCAGCCTTCCATCCTTTTGAGGTAGGTAAAATGAGGACCCTCAAAATGCCGCGGGGGGGGGGGGCAAGAGCCCTAAGGAGCAGGCATATGCATGGAATGAGGGCTGTTGCTAAACACATTGTAAGCTGCCCTGAGTCTTCAGAGAAGGGCGGGATATAAATGGGATTAAAAAAAACCCACAACATTCTGAGAGAGACAGAGGTTGCTGTTTTGTGGGACAGTCTGCCTCCACGATGGAAGGATGTTCTCCTTCAGGTGTTTTCTCTCTTGAGATTTCTTTGTCCTCAGGAAGTTTGTTTCTGAACCGAGGATTTGTTTGTGAACTGAGTCAAACATTTAGCTGATTTTTTGGTTGTGAACTGAAGAGTTTGTGAACCAAGGTTCCACTGTGAATGTTAATAGGCTATTTTATTTTCTTGCCAGCTGAAATACTTACCCTAAGCAGACTAGTAAAAATATCTTCTATCAGGAAGAAATGTTCCTAGAATCACAAAAGTTGGAAAGCATTTTTGAGGCCATCCAGTTCAACTACTGCTTAACCCTTAATTGAGTATGGGTGGGCGAAACTGTTCTTTGCCAATGTCTTACATTTCCACACTAAATATAACCTGAGGGGTTTTCCTCTTGACTCTAGTATGAAAAGTCAGCAAGCTGGAGGAAAGAGAGTAATCTGTTTTCCCATGTCGTTTGTGCTTACTCACTTGCAAGGAATCTGATGTGCGCTGTGTCCTGAATTTATGGTTGCCTTTTAATCAGGAAACTCTAGAGTCGATGTAACTTGCAGCCTAGCATCCTGGACAGCTCCTGTTACTTGCTATTTATGGCTTTATGACTTTGTATTAATACACCGTCCATTTGTAAGAAGAGAATGGTCCAAGCTGTCGTATCAACCTCTGGATCTCAACACTGATACTGAAAGAATGAAAAATTGTATGTTTCCAACTTCTTTCATTATTTTTATGGTAATATCTTGTCAAGAAAGATAACAATGGATGGTTTATTGGAGAATGCAAAGGGCAATTAACCTAGAAGGAAAAAAATAACAATGCAAGGTTTAGAAAAGTCAGTGAAAGATAAATAAGAGCAAAGGTCAATAGTCAGACAATGACCTTTCTAGTAAGACCATATATGGGTGAGAAATGTAGACAAAGTGAAAGTGCCATACTGACCAAGAGGAAGAGAAAGTAGTCTACTTCAAATTATGAATTTTGAGACAGTTTCTAAGGGTGTCATGGGCTGCAAGTAGAACCAATTAATCAATCTTGCTTCCTCCTTGAGGCATTTCTAGGCAAGCAAAAGCTCACATTTTTAGATATGTGATAGAGTACAGAAAATGTTTAGGTTTGACAAAATTATGGAAATAGAAGAATGGGAAGACAATGGATTAAGTAGATGGATAATATCAAAGACAGTAACATAAATATATTAAAGGCAAAAGAGGCAGTCAACTTGCAGCTTCCAAAGAGTGTTGGTGGATCCCCAATGCCACTCACTTTTTTTATAAGACCTTACTGTATGGGTTAGGTCTGCCCTATATGAATGCAAAAATTATGACGATTATTGAAAAGCAGCAAATAGCTAATGTGTTTTGCATTTCTTTGCTGCCATATCTATTGTTTGGAGTTTTGCAGGCCGGCAATGGAACTTCAGTAGGAGATACAGACAAAAAGTGGCATGGAAGGAGGCAGGAAGTGAGCAAGGGAAGAGTTACCTGTGCTGGTCTTCTTCAGCCATTGATTACTTAGCAGTAAAAAAAGATGGTCATAAAGAGATACAGAGATATTTATTTATAGCATCTAGTGATGGTCTGTATTTTTGAGCCCAGCTCTGGCATGCCATAAAAGGCTGTTCTGCACTATAGGAACCATATTTAGAGAACATAAGTGAATAATGTTGCTTTCAATTGGGGTCCAAGTCATTGTGGAGGCAGTCTGTCATCGTATTTGTCTGTTCCACTTCTAAACCGGTGTCTTCCCTGCTGCTTCTGGCACCATCAGCAGCATCTCACCTAGAAGAAATTAGGTGCTATTGGACATCTGAGGTTGCTGCAAGTCATAGGCTAATGATTTTCAGAGACATTTGAGATCTCCCATGAAACCAAAGAGCCATTTCTCCCTCTTCAGTTGCCAACCCTTCTAATGGACTCTTGAGCTGCAGATTTTACAAGAATGATAGGAGGGTGCATGTCATTATATGTATATATACATATATATACAGTGGCATTTATCTGCCCAGGCCTACAGACATGTTCTATGGGATCAGAGAACTGTTGGGGGAAGAGAAGTAGGGGGAGGGGGAAGTGACTCCCATCTTCTGAGTTAAAGCTCTTTAACCAACCCAGGAGAGAAGGCATAACAACACCTCATCAGCAGTTTTTGACATATGCCCAGTGATCTTCCAAAAAATGAATAGATGTGTAAGAAACACATCCACCCATAGATTAGGGGCTACTGTGCCTAAATCTATAGGATTACCTTTACACGGGGAAAGAATAGAGGACCTGGTCTTCAGTTGTCAGTTCTCTGATTGCATGATGCAATTTTCTCCATGGTCAAATTGCCGTTCCCTGTGGAATAGGTAGTGGAGGACCAATTTGATGGGCTGGGAATATTTTTCACACATGTGCCATGGTCCTCTGCATACATGTGAAATAGTAGTCCCCCCTAAATTAGGTCCTACACGAGGGTAGGATGGAATGACAGCTTTTCCTTGGGAGTAGGGGTGGGCGGGTTCACCATGAATTGAACCTAACCTAATGGCAATTAACTGTTTTTCTTACCCTGTATGGCATGCATGGATTTTTTTCAGCCAATGATTTCATCTTTAATACAATTGTGTGAGTCAGTTTAGGCTGACTCACTTAGTCAAAGTTTATCCAGAATTGTTCTATAGCAAAAAAATCAGGATTCTGATAGCACCTTTTCAGACTTATAAATTTTATTAAAGGCATAAGTTTTCATCAGTTGTTTGGATTTCCTCAGTCATAATTGATTAATCAAGGATTCATATGAAGTGGTTATGTAGTCCTTTATTAGAAACTAGCTGATAACCCAGTGTTGTCTAGGTATTTATTTATCCCAATCCTGTATTAGACAGGAATGTAAGTGTGGAATGGGCTGTCCTTCCTCCTTCCATTAATGTCTCCACAATTTCTGATGAAGCGATGGCAAAAGAAACTTCTTCCTGAGTCCTGATTTTGACAACAATTAAATTAGTTAAAAATGTTTTCCCTGTGCCCCCCGGAGTGTCAAGCAATGTCATCTCTGTGTGATGTGCAGAGTCTTGTAGTAGTGCAGGCAGGCCCTGTTACAAATGCCCCCGTGTGGAGTACTGTAAAGTCATTACCATGGCAACTTCACTGCACTGTAGGCTGTATCTTCACAGAACACCCCCCCGAGGGGCTTAGGGATGTCTTATCCCCACAGTATTTGTTTCCAGAGAGTAAGTCATCTGTGTACCAAGTTTGATTGAAATTTCTCGAAGTGTTCCAGAATTATGCTGGAACATACACACAAACACATGCACACACATCCATTTTTTAATATATAGATAGATAGATGGAGTATATAGATATCTAGAGTATTTATAGAATAGACTGACAACGGAATTTCTGCAGATCAAGTGAACTAGTTTCAATATCTTCCTACTTTTCCTGTCTTTTTCTTCTATGTTTATTTCTTAATATATTTCCTTATTAACAGTCATAATACCAGTTCTAATGTGTTATAATTTATTTTGCCAGAGTTGCAGGCTGTCCCCATTCCTGGAAAAGCTCTCACCTAACAATTGGTCTAGATAATTAGATTCCCAAATACTGTATATGTAGACATATTTGAATATATTTTAGAAAAGTCTAGTTAAGGAGTTTCCCTACACTCAGGGATTTGGGCTATGTAGAAACTGCTACTGAACACCACAGAAAGGAATAGGGATACAAAGATTTTCTTCATCTTTACAAAACGATATGATTTGGGGGGCATGGCAAGATTGTACTGACATGAGAGTGAGATTAACCTCAATGGCTTCCATTTCTTATTCTTGCATTCAGTGAATTAAGAATTATTTTGTTTGAGAAGAGCTACAATTTCATACATCCCTCTCTCTTATTTTTATGTGACCGAGAGGGTGGAGAAGAAATATGGCGTACATTCCTTAGAGGACATGAATAAGAAATCTAGAAAATTCTGTAAGTGAAAATTTTGGATCCAGTGTTACGATGCAAGACTATTTTTTCCCTTGCTTTTAGCCATGTGACCTTGAAAAATCACTAGACATTGCCTGAAAAATTCTCATTAGTTTCTTTTATCAGGTGCTCTGGAGTTTACAAAAATTATTTCTTACCAATATGATGTAACAATGAAGGCCGCATTGACTTCTCCACCACAGCTGAAATAAAAAGTTCCCGTGGTCTAAAATAATGTATTGTCTCTTCCTACAGTTACTCCTGCTTAGATATAAAAAAGAGGTCTCAGATTTTTTTTAAGTTTTCTGAATGGTACATGTATATGCATGTGCATTTCTACACCTAAGGAAAAGTTAGCCAATTTATTCCTTGTGCATTAAAGATAAAGACGCCCTCAAGTCAGTCTCATTTCTTGATAATTCCATCCATGAAAACATCTTAGCAGGGATATGTGGCAGGTTTGCTACTGTTTCTGAGATGTGTTTTCCATACTTATGTGCAGTTATGTGCAGTATAACAGCTGTAAGGAGGCAGTGTGGTATAGTTGCTGAGATGGGTTTATTGTTTGTTTAGAGCTGCTTTGACTCAGTTTCTCCAGTGAGCTCTTATCTCACTACCCATCTGAGCTTCAACAGAATGAGATGATGTGGTCCTTTAGATCAGCAACTGGTGAGGAATTCTGGGAGTTGAAGTCCACAAGTCTTAAAGTTGCCAAAGTTGGAGACCCCTGCTTTAGATCATCTACCAGGGGTGTGAAACTAGTGGCCCATGGGCAGATGCGTCATGTACAGGCCACATCCACCCCAGCTCTGCTAAGGGAAAAAAACATTGTGAAACATCACATGATGGCAATGTGACACTGCGAGTTTGACACCTGTGGTCTATCTTAACTTCATGTATCAATCTTTCTGATTGAGAATTTGGAGAACTGTAGTCCTAAAACACCAGATTGGCTGGTTTAAATGAAAGCCCAAAATCTGGACACTTGCTTTAAATTCACATCCTAATCTCACTGGTCTCAAAAAATCAATCCAACCCTATACTTGAAGATAAAACAAGTTGACAGGCTTTAAAACTTAATGTATTGATGCTTCATGGTTAGCAATAGCAACCCTGCCACAGAGAGAAGGAAGTAGCCACAGGAGCCTTTAATCTTGGAAGCAAACAGCATGGTGTAAGGAATGAAGTGTCAACCCTCATAGATTACTAAATCACAGAATCTACTAAATAAATTAATATAGTTCATATTTCCACACCAATGGCTGAATTATCCTGGACCAACTTTAATCTAATCCATTTATCACTATTCATAAGGATAAAGTGTGGGATTAAAGATAAAGAGGCTGCCTGGAACCTTTAGAAAAAAAGTGAGAGATTACAGTTCTGCAAAATAAATAGCATTTCTCTCCTCAGATGCAACTTTGGGACTAAGCAATAGCACTTAGACTTATATACCTCTTCATAGTGCTTTTACAGCCCTCTCTAAGCACTTTACAGAGTCAGCATATTGCTCCAAGCAATCTGGGTCCTCATTTTACTACCTTGGAAGGATGGAAGGCTGATAAACCTTGAGCCTGGTGAGATTCGAACTGCCAAATTGCAGGCAGCTGGCAGTCAGCAGAAGTAGCCTGCAGTACTGCACTCTAACCACTGTGCCACCACAGCTCTTTGTGGGTAACTACCTCCTTTTTTCCACGTCTCAAATAGGTATTATGTTGCAAGTCACTTCTGATAATGCCAGCATCATGTATATTATGTCTGTGAATTGCACAACCAGTGTTTCCATTTGGTGACAATTGCCCTACTCTTAGATCATCTGCTCTTAGATGACCCACTAGTTGATTGCAGAAAGCACTAACCAAAAGGGGGCTGCTTTTCTTGAACAAATATTGTACGAGGCAGCCTTCTGACTTCCTACTCCTCTCTACTTTGGAAGAGCTCAAAATCTTTAATAGCTCACTATTGTCATTCCGGGCATTTGAATCCATTACTCATCAGGGCTCTGTTGTGCCGTTCCTGCAGATCTAGGTGAATTCCCCAAAGGTATTGCATTTCCTAACTCATAGCCTAGATTTAATTACAGCCAGTGCTGCAGGAGATGAAATATCCAGGAGACAAAGCAGTACTAAAAGACACAAGCATATCCTGATAGGCTGGATCTGTTCCCCCTCCAGCAAGAAACACGACAGTTCACTTTGTGTCTTGAAGTCAAAGATGGCATAGATTCAGCAAAATAAGCTGGCTGGGGTGCCAGTTTGGGGGAGATGTGGATCAGTAACAACAAATGTACACTAATACTTGTCAGAACTGTATTAATCCCTTGCAAAAGGAAGTTAAAACAAACAACAAACAAACCAGGAAGTAGTTTGTTATTGCCTATTGGACAAAATGGCCAGGAATACATATCTAAGCAGTGCTGACCATTTAACTTCATAGGGAAAATTGATTTTTGAATACTTTCCCAAGGAAAATAACACTGGGTAGAGTTCTGAGGAGTGGGGATTGGGAGTCTCTGGCATTTGCATTTAGGTAAGAAGAATTGAAAAGTCCTTGAGCAGGTTCCTATTTTCTGAGGCATAATTCATTGTATGCTTAGCTTTCTATACTTCGGTTAAACCCCAAGGACCTGTGTGTGCATGTGAGGGTCAAAAAAGTGAAGATGATGGCCACAATGGTGCAACTGAAGTTCGGCCTGTTAGGCAAAACAACCAAAGTTCTGATTCCAACTTCTGGCCACTGTTTTGGCTTTTGGAGTTACCATCTACAGACACCCCCACCAAAGGGCTTCATAATGGACTTCATGGCCTCTTGGGCTTTTTCAGATAAAAATGAGTGATTAGCCAGGGAGTATTCAAGTATCTGGACAGCTGTGCCATGAAAACTCCTACAACATTCTCTCTGCCACTTCAAATAATGATGGAAGCTGAAAGATACCACCCAAATAAATGAAATGCAAAGTGATTTCTAAAGCTCACTGGGCATGAGATAGAAAAGCATTTACCATTTTTGAAGAGAAAAGGTTTGAAGAAATTGGAACACAGTTTTTGGCACAGAATTGGTGTATATAGATGGGAAAAGGAACACAGGACAGTAAACATTGACATCAGAGACAGAGACTTAAAATGTGAACTGGATACCGGAGTTTCACACAAACATAGCTCATAACCATATTGCATACTGGGACAAAACAACAATGGGACATTATAGCTGAATCAGTGCTTTAGATTGAAGATAAGAGAGATCCATATTTAAATACATGCTAAATGTTAAGCCATTCCAATCTTCTTTATTCCATCAACATTTCACTTCATCTTTGCAACTTTACTTTGGTCTGCTCAGCAAAGTTCTTCTGGGCTAAAATGGGAGTGATGTGGTATTCTCTTCCACCCCTCCACCCCCAAATTTTTCTTTGTTGAGGTAGTCTCAGTAAGCCTGATGAATTTTTTCATTATCATTGCCAAAAACTGACAGCACCAGGTCCTACTATTTTGTTTATAAATCTTAAAATACATTATAATAGGGTTTTTGTGTGTGTGTGTGGTGTGTGTGTGGGCTAAAGCCCCTGCCTCACCCACATATGTAATACAGCTCAGTTTATTTGATTGCCTCTACTTTACAAGGGTGTAATAACTGCGTTCACTAATATTGAATTGTCATGACAGAAGCACAGCTTCATTGCAAGGATTCTATGCTGGAGAGGGAGGTTTCTGTATTTCATACAGCTGGGATGCCGAGCCTTTGTTTGGCTACTTGCCTGAACCTGCCTTGTAGCAAATAGTTAAACACTATGGAGCAAACACATGCCCCCCATCCTTTATCAAAAGGTGTGATATTGTGGTCCCAAAGCGCTGAAATAGTAACACCTTCAGTGAGCATTCCAAGTTTAGAAACACATCTTTGAGGGCTGCCTAATTAAAATTAGAATAAATTAACACAGAGTGGCCCAGGTCCCCAGATGCAATACATTAGGTGAGATGCATCTAATTTACACTGGATTGTTTGTGCCCGGTTTAAGATGGATTGAGTTCTCTTTTATCTCAGACTATGAGTGATAATTTTGCACTGGTTATCAGGATTCACACGAACTTCCCTTACTTGGTCAACAAATCCCAGGTGATTTGCATATGTTATTTTGTCAGTTGTTTATACAAGGCTTTTGAAGAGCCAGAGGATTTGGGAGGGAAAGTCTCATGGCAAGAGATAAGACGAGTTCATCTACTCAATCAAAGACCACAGAGTCCAGCATTCTGTCCCCAGAGGTGCTGAAGGCAGACTGGAGAGCAACAACCTTGGCCTGTTTGTATTCCCCTGCAGCTGACAGGGATAGACTTACTGCCTCTGTACTTGGGGGTAATCCACAGCCGGTAAGGGTATCCATACTGGATACCCTTACCAGCGCTGCATCATGATGTCTTAACCTTCAGTGAAGAAGACTGCAGTGGGTTAATTTGGTGTTATAGTAATAATGAAGAAAATGTGGGTAGTTGATGTGGCAATACCAGGACATAGATTGGAGATGACAAAATATCATGATTTGAAAATCAAAATTGAAAGATTTTGCCTTAAACTGGCCAAGGTGGTCCTTGTGGTTATTGGCACAGTGGGTATCATACCAAAAAATATTGGGTGGCACTTAGAAAATCTGCACATTGACAAAATTTATATCTTTCATTTGTAAAAGGCCACACTGCTTGGATCTGCACATATACATTATGACCTCCTAGGTTCTTGGGATGCACTTGATGCTATGAAGACCAACACCCACCAAAGAATTTGTGGTTATTTTTCATTTTTGTATACATAATGACAATACAAATAATGTATTACGTGTATCTGAAATCTCAATATAACTCTTTACAAGCTTTTGACATAATATACTGTAAGTTTTCATTTTTGGGTGCACGTGACTTTGAACTTTTTTACTCCATGACATCCTATGTAGCCATAACAGGCAGACAGTGAGAGAAGCTTTGGATCAATTGTTCCTAACTGATCCTTGGCCAAATAGAGGATGGCCCTAAACCTTGCATTAGCAGACTCGTGGAATCAAATATGCCTGTGACAAAATGTGGAAACAGAATGTGATGGGTTTATGAATGCAAAATGAATAGAGAGTGAAAACAAAACAATTGTGTGAAGTTGAGCAGGAAAACTTTGGATAAAGGCAGCCCTGTATGGATATGGCTCAGATTTGGTTTAACCCTTTAGTCAGTTGAACACCAATTGGACCAGTCACATTCTACTCTCTGTCTTCTCCCCTCAATTACTGCAAGGATAAAATAACAAACTGAATTTTTGTTAAACCTAGGTTTGTTTTATAAAATCAGCCACTTTGTTTTACTGTTGCTATCATTAATGTGTCTTTGTTTTATTGTTGCTATCATTAATGTGTCACCTTTCTAGGTGATTGTTTTAGCTATCATAGCATGAATATTCTACAGAAATACCTAACACCTGTTTATTCTCTATCTTCATTAATAAATGGCTTTAAAAGATGTATTCTACATAATCTTTCTTTCCAGGAATATTCTCTGGACCCCAATGAAACCTAAACATTTTCTGAGAAAGTAAATGAGTATCTGCAGCCTGATGTGCCTACCAACCTGGAAAAAGGCAAAGCTAAGCAGAGTATCAGGAAGTATCTTGGGGAAATGAGGCCAAATGCTATGGCAAGAAGCATCCTGATACATTTGTCTAGTTATTTAACCATTTAGTGACAGCTTCCCCAATATATTATTCAAATTCAAAATATCGGGGTCCCATTTTTAAAGGCACATATCTCCCAAGGAGGTTATAGTAATACTTACTCTATATTTAATGTAAATTTATTTATTTATTTATTTATTTATTTATTAGATTTATATACCGCCCTTCTCCCGAAGGACTCGGGGCGGTGTACA
>JANHFR010000315.1:196924-209957 GCA_032468015.1 Mimophis mahfalensis | reverse complement strand
CACCCCTTGGGATTTTAGTTAAATCTCCACTTTGTGTTTTCCAACATTCCAGGGGGCCAGCAGCACTGACCCGAGTACATGCCGAGGGTGACTTTTTCAGCTCATTTTTGGGGCTGAAAAATTTGGCTTATACTCGAGTATATACGGTAGTTGTCTTGCATTTAACAAGAAATGGTAGCATAAGAAAATGACGAGAAGAGCAAAAGTCAGATTATATACTGTAATGTTCTCAATTTGAGCCGAGGCTCATGTATACATATGCCATACATATAGTTACAAGCTCCTAGGAATGGATATTTAGTCATTTATATAGAAAGTCTTGTAGTCCATATTTAGCTATAATCTGCTTCTCAACAAACTCTACCATAGGTTTCCATTTTCTATAGACTAGCAGAATCCAGCACAGCTCTGAATGTGCCCGAATCACCATATAGCTGCATGTTTAGCCCTACAGATGGCAATTTAACTATTTTTCAATGGTTGTGAGGCTCTGGGAATGTGTGTATAGTTCATGCATTTAAACCTTATGTTTTTAATTAGTTAGATGGAAAAGCTGTTATGACAGAGTGACCTTTTGGCCAACAGACTAACATGACACTCATCTTACAATGCTGTATCATAGGATTCCACAATCTGAGAATGGAGTCGGTGGGCACGTTTTCTTCCAGACTTAAAAGCAAGATAAGCATCTATCCTGAAAAATTATTTAAAATCTACATTAAGTTTTTAAATCTTCCATTTGGAGCTGGGCCAATGCCACCAAGCTGGCTTTCCTGCCTAAGAGAGGCCTACAGTCTGACAGTCTCCTGCTTTTTAAAATAGTACCTGTTATTCCAGTGATACATCATTCTGCTGTAGTGAGTTGTGATCTCAGTCTCATGTTGTAGAAATGGGGTATCAAAAAGTTATGATTGTGGCTGTGACTATGTGATCAAACTTCCACTTGCTTTATGCATGAAATGTACCTAAAATGGGTGGGGCTTTGATCCCATGATCACAGCCACCATCTTGAATTCTTTGAAACCTCTCTAAGGATGCCCCTGAATGGAGTTATGACTGGGTGGATGGATGGAGCAGTAAGAAATGCAATAAAGCCCTACATGCTCTCTATCAAACCCTTGTGTTGATATTTTTCTACCCTGGTCCTTGATGCTGATATTCTAATTGGTGGCAGCAAAATTGTAGGTGGGTAAGGAATGAGCTCACCTTGTATCTGCCAAACTGATCTTCCAAAAGCTTCATTTGATTGATCTTTGCTCTCTTTCAGCCACCCAGAAAACTTTTTTTCTATTCACAGAATAAAAGTGGCAGAGAAATGCAGTAAGATGAGGACTGTCTGTTTGACAAACCTTGCAGACAGGAAGCTTCTTTAAACAACCTCTTGCTATTGTTCTGTGCATTTCAAAGGGAATATCTAGACTTTATTTAAAGCAGGAGCCAGGCAGACAGGTATACAGAGAAATCTGTCAAATAAAGCTGATGGGGGAAGGGTAGTGAGAGGCTGCAGCTGCAGCCATGAATTAAAAGGGCTGGGCTTATCTGTATTGGGGCTGCTTTGTGCTGAAGGCAGACTCCTTCTCTGGAAAGACAAGGTCAGGCTGAAGCAGAGAGGATAAAAGTAGTGTCGGCTGGTTCCCAGGTTACTGGAAGGGAGGGATGCAATTGTCATTGCGGTGTGGAACGGACTGAACTAAGGTGCTGAAGGGCCCTTTAATTAATGCTGAGCGGTTGTGTTTGAAGCTAGAAGGTCAGTCAAATATTCCCGGTAACCTTGGAGGGCTTAATCATGCCCTCAGTACTAGCCGAGCTATTGAAAAGCAACCATCTCAAACAGGATTTTGGCTTTTGCTGCCTCTTTTTTTCTTTTTAATCTGGCTGAGGTAATTCGCAGATGTTGAATGCTCCATTTAGGTGGGGGCAGTTTTTGGCAGGGGTGCAGTCAAGCCATTTAGGCTTGGCATGTCTGGTTTTGCTTCACAACCTTTGTGTGAGCCAAAGAATTATTAGGCCTCTGCTAAATGCTCTGTGACCCTAACAACCAGTTCTGGCTCTAGACTTATTTTTTATTTTTTATTTTTTTAAAAAAATAACTAAAGCTCATTAAGGAGAGAGATTGCTGAGCAACAGTTCATATTGCCTTATGTTACACCTTGATAAGGATGGGCTTGAGGCTAACATTTCTCTGGAGACCAGCAAGAGATCCTGGGCTGCCTGGAGCAAAGAGGAGCGTCCCTTCCCAGCTGCCCAGTTTGTCTGCTGATTGTTCCTTCTGTATTGGTGATAGGCAGTGCAAGAGATTTTCTAATGCACCCCTGAGTATCAGACCAGCTTAAATAGTCAGAACAGACCATAGAGCAATTCTGTTTTCCTACCTCTGCTGCCACTCTGCCTGGAACTGCTTTTCTGTCCCTTCAGACAGACTCTACAAAGCAGTCCATCTGCTCCAAAGGTAGATCACAGAGGATCCTCATGAGGTCTGGACCATAATAATAGTTTGTTTATTTTTTTCTTCCTCTCATCCAAGAAGTGTCTTCTTCAGAAGAAGAACCAAACTGAAGAAGCTTCTTAGATAAGAAGCAAACATTTTCAAGAAACATGTCAGGAAATTTCTCCTTAGTTCTAGGTTGTCTCTCTCCTAGATTAATTTCCATCCACTGCTTCTTGTCTAGCTTTCAGGTACTTTGGAGAAGAGCTTGACCCGTCTTCTTTGTGGCAGCTGCTCAAATATTGGAAGACTGCTTTCAGGTCACCCCAGTCTAATCTTTTCATTAGATTAGACATATCCAATTTCTACAACCATTCTTCGTATGTTTTAGCTTCTAGCCCCTAATCATCTTTGTTGCTCTTCTCCACACTCTTTCTAAGATCTCAACATCTTTTTTATGTTTTTTATATTGTGGCCACTAAAACTGGATGCAAGGATAGTCTTACCAAGGCATTATAAAATGGTTCTAACCCTTCATGTGATCTTGATTCTATCTTTCTGTAATTGCAGCCGAGGACCATGCTAGCTTTTTTGGTGGCTGCAGCACACTACTGGCTCACATTTAAGTGGTTGTCCACTAGGTCTCCTAGATCTCTCTTGCAGTTACTGCTATTGAGCCAAGTTCTACCTATTCTGTACCTGTGCATTTGTTTTTCCTTGCCTAAGTGTAAAACCTTACTTTTCTCACAACTGAATTTCATTTTATTAGATAGGGCTCAGTATCTGTTGAGATCCTTCTGTATCTTGAGACTATCTATTAGTAGACAGCCTCTTTGCTTATGGGGCGGGGTAATTCTGGTTTTGCCCTATTTAGGAATTCACTAAGAACATCTAAGTCTGTATATTATTACTATCAGCCCAAATAAATTCACTATGAGATGAAGGCATTCTTGCTGAAGTTAAAGAGCATAATTTACCATACTGTGTGTGTGCTTTATTGGTATGTTTTTCCTTTTCAATCCAAGCCCAAAATCACCCAGCCAGTTTCCATGCCTAAGGAAGAACTAGAAACTGAGTCTCCCCAACACCAGTCTATCATCTTAATTACTACCCCATTTTAGCTCTCACACATCTCTGTATATATCGGTTCCAAAATCTGTGATGTGGGTTCCATATGTTTAGGAAACCGGGCTACTTAATACATGAAAACCAGGAGTAGAGTAACAGGGTAGGCTATGTTAGGATTGTTGCTGGAGATAGTACATATGTGACTGACTTGTGTACCAGCATAGTTTGACTTTTTGTGCGCTCTTTTTAACAGAACTTCTTTTCTTTGTTTGAAGAAGGATCCCTTATCAAGTGTCTTAAAGCAATGCTGCCTTAGGGAATTCTGAAAGTGGAAGCCGACATGGCTTAGAATTGCCAAGGTTGAAAAATATTTCTCTAGAATAGGTATCTTCTCTTCCCACCTTTGATTCAATGAAATAGAAGTGCAAGATTTTAACAGTTCTGCTCTGCGTTATGTGAAGTGTTCAATTACACTAACTCCAGCAGGTTTTGAGGTTATTGAGTAACGCATTCAAAAATTTCTAAAATCTGGGTGCAGGAAGAGCAGTATTTATAAAAGCAGAATACAGTTTTAATTGAGTGATTCAAACTGAATCTCATTGTAACTCATTCACTTTGTATAAAGACAACAATTGCTGTGCTGGATCTGATCAAAGACCACTAATAATTCTATCACTAAATATAATTTTATTCTTTTCTGGTTTTTACTTCATAAATGGCTTTTGCTTGAAAAGTGATACGAAAATATTTTAAGTAAAATATTGCACTACTAATCATCACAATGGATAATTAACTACGGAGTTCTTTAATGCTAATATTCAGCACTGTGTACTTAAGGGTTTTTTATATTATATATTATTCTAGTTTTTGGAGAGGTGCTGACTGCACTCACTCTGCTTTCACTAATTGAGATTAAATTTGGGGCAATATTGTGTAAGCAGTCACATGGTGATGCAGGATTCTAAATTCAGAACATCGTAGCCAAAATTGTTTGCATGTCTGCAAAGTAAAGATAATTAATGTATTATGGAGAAAATCATCCTCATAAGGAATATTCAAAAATATGACATGCGTATTACCATTAGTCTATTATCTCTACAATCTCTTAATCAGAATTTATTGAATAGAGAAGATTGCTTATTACAGGTTTCTTTCCAAAATACTGCTTAATTGAAGGAGAGAGTCCGCCCCGCCCCCAATGTTAATGCACTAAGTTTTTGTGCTCATGTTTAATCTTATAATAATTCACAGGTAATAAAACATATGTACAGGCTGTTCCTAGCCCTTACGGAGTCATTGGTAGACGACCCTGGAATGTTCCACCAGCCACCAGCATATTAATTCTTGGGTTTTTATGTTTTTAATGCTAACAATGAAATGTACTTCGTGCTCACAGTGAGACTCAAGTGTATACCTCTAAGGCTAACTACAACAAATTACATTATGGCTTAGTGTATTGAGTAAATATATCAAATATGGCTTGTAAAACGTGATTTATGGTATATTTTATTGTACAAATCCAGCCACCAAATCATGGTTAAACAAGACATGGGTGAGTATAATGTGTAATTTCAGCTAGCCATGTTAATGATATAAGGGGAATGAATACTTACTGTACACAAGTGATATTGAGAACCAGAAATATGTAAAAATGAGACAAAGTAGTGGAAAAGTTTAAGATGACAATTACTGAATAGGAAAAAAAGGTGGAAGTTACAACTATGTATTCCTTTTAGAAATATTCTTGTTTCTCTATTTCTTATTTTCTATGCTTGCTCTTGTTTGTTTTGTATATTTTATTACATTAATATTCTAATAAAAAAGAGAGTTAGAAATTTATGAAGGCTTTTATAGCAGCCACAAGAAGATAATATATGGGTCACTGGACATTGACTCATTGATAACATGGCGTGATAGACATGGGACTAAATAATATAGCTTCTAATTCCTAGTATGAAATACAGAATAGAATGAACTGTATTTTTTTTAAGTTACATTTTTACAATAATAGTATAGTTTTGAAATTAAATTGCTGGTTGATGGAGGGGGGAATAAATAAAAAAGAGAGGAAGATGGCTTCTTACATTTGAGTGATATAACAGCAGCTTCTTATGTTTCAGAACATATTCTTGTCATTATTAGTTTGTTTTTGTCTCCTGTGGGGACAAAATTATTTTTCCCGTCCTATTTTTTGGTTATATAAAATTCAAAGGAAGGAGTACAACAGCCAATGAACCTTGAAAACAGATTTAGTTATGATTCATATAATAGTGATTTCTCTTAAAATGTAATTTGCAAATTAATTACCTTTTAAAAAGTTAATGCAAGGGTATAAGATCCTTCATATTTACATAAGGAGTAAATTATATTAAAGTAATAGCTATTCTCAAATCTCATCTCACTTAATCAATATTACTGGGAATTTCAGGGAATGAATCTGGGATTCTGTGTCTGTAAAACATATTCTGCCCATGAAGTAAGGTCTCACTCTAGATGAAAAAAAAATAAAATCCATTTAAGATAGAATGTTTGTAGTTTCCTATCTGACTAGCGACCAGAAATATTGATCCAAATTTACAGCAAGAGATGTCTTGTTTGATAGAGGGGAAACATCCCAATCCTTTCTTTCTTTTATCTTATTCGGTATAGATTTCCTTTGGATGCTCCCGTCCCTTGCCTCTCCTAGGGGATGCCCCAATTCACCTTTGCTTGCTTCTGTGGGCTCCATGGCTTCTGCAAGATGAAGAGGAAACATGAAGAGCCCAGTTCTGAGCAAGAAACTGCAGTCTGAAAAGAGAAGGCTTTTCTCTTCGAGGTTCACTTAAATGTGAATTGGAAAAACATGCTTACTGCAATAAATCGGTATGATGTTATTGCCCCTTTCTTTGAGGCTTTCTTTCATGGCTCTTCTTTTCCAGAAAATCCAAATGGGTTGGATAGGCAGAGAAAACATTAGTATAACTGCATAATTTTTTAAAGAGTATCACCTTATAGATTTAGAAATGTCAATGAACTGATAAGGAGCCAAATAAATAATATGCATCCTACAACATGACTCTCTGTGTGAGTGTGAGTGTGAGTGTGAGTGTGAGTGTGAGTGTGTGTGTGTGTGTGTGTGTGTGTGTGTAAGTGTAATTGGGCTTTAGGTTTTCTATGGAAAAGCTGCCCTCCCTCTTTTGGGTTTTCCATGGAGTTTGATGGATTAACTTAGGAAGGCACACTGATAGGAAGAGATGAACCTGCTATGAATGATAGCCTTTTTTATCAGGATCAGGAATGGGAAGAAAAGAATGTTTGTTAAAGACATTAATCTATTTTATTACATTTTTTTTCTCTCCTTGTTTTTCTTCTCTACAGATTATGGAGGTGGAGGAAAATGACTCAATACAAAGGACAAGCATTACAAAGCAACATCCAAAATCTGTCTGGGGAAATAACCATTCTATAGTTTCCTAGTCTGAATTACATTGACCTCTAGAGACTCTAGATATTGATGATCCTTTTAAAAAATTCCATTAATTTATTGAGATACATAGCCATCTCCAAACTGGAATGCATTATAAGTATTAGAGAACAAGCCAGCTGGGTAACTTTGGGCCAATCACTCTCTTTCAGCCCAAACCACCTCACAGGGTAGGGGTTGTTATGGAGAAAATAGGAGAAGGAAAGTGTTTAAATATGACCACTACCTTGAGTTACCTACAAAGTAGTAAAGGTGAGATAAAAGTTAAACAAACAAAAATCAAACTCCCTTTCTGGCTGGGACTCTGTGGAATGAAGCAGGTTAAGGGAAACTACCGTATAGATTTGTTTAGCTCTTTTGCTAGAGAAGAGCCTTTGACAGAATCAGGCTGTCCTCTTAATTTGGTTTAAACCAAACACACAATATTGCTCACATTTAGAATAATAAAGATGGAAGAGATCATTTAGGCCATCTAGTTGCTTTCCCTGATATAATCAAATATACTTGAGGTATGGTTAAGAAGAAAGGACTGCATTAGATTATAAGCGAATCCATTTGAGGCTTGTTTGACAACACACAGAACATTCATATTTTTGTACTGGGTCATTTTAATGACAGTTTTGGCAAACATTTTGATATAAAAAATCTGGTTGATGTTCCTTTCATGATCCAAACATGTTCAGCTCATTTCAGTCACTGAATGCAAACAAGAAAGATAAGGTAGTAGTTTTCATTAGAATTAAAATACTATCCAATTCCTCTTATAAATACACTGAACTTCAGCCGATGATTAGTTAATTGTAGGTTTGGGTTCATATTTCTCTTTTAAAATGCTGCTTTGTATTACATAAAACATTTTTCTTGAATCACAGCACAACAGTTTGGATGGAAAGGAAGCAAAAAACTCCTCTATTTTTGTAAAGGAAGGAAATCAGTCAATTTTTAAAAGCAGAAATAAACAAAGAAAAATGCAGTTAAGGCACTATGGGAACTTGTCTGTGGGGAATAGAACAACATATATGGCATAATCCTATTTTCTCCATTGCTTGCCATGCATTTCTTGTTGCAAAATCATTTTCTGTCAGTAATGTAAGCACCTTTTCTTAGAACTTGTTGAACTTTACAAAGCAGGTAGGCACCCCACTGAATAAAGCTACATAATACGTATTTCTATATATTTAAGTTTGGGGCTATATAGTTGCAAACCTCTTACCGGTATTCATAAATATAACCTGAAATTTTATTTTGATGGGGCATTCCAAAATAGTTTCCTAGGAGGCAAAACTTAGTTAAAATTTATATTACTTGAATCTATATATAACTTCAACTTGTGCAAAATGCAGCGGCATGAGCAGTTATGCATTCAGGTAGAATACACGCTCCACTTCTGCTTTGGGAGTTCCATTAGTTACTAGTCTTGTTCCAGCTCCAATTCAAGATGCTGGTGTTGATCACTAAAGCCCTTCATTGGCATATGACCAGGTTTTTTTGAAGGACCACCTCTCCTGGATTTCATTTGCCTGCCCCAACAGATTCAGCAGGCAGGGTCTCATACAAATTCCATCGGCTAAAGAGCTACATTTGGCAGGTCCTGGCCGTGAACCTTTTCTGAGGTGGTACACACACTGTGGAATCTTCGCCCTCCTGAAGTACCGTAAGTTTGGCTTCATCATTGGACCTTCCAATGATCTCTTAAAACCTGGTTATGCCAGCAACCCTGGGAACCCCAAAGGAGGTGGACTTATGAGGTGGCTTTATTAACACTGCTTTGTCTGTTGTTTCCTTGTACATTTGTTTTTATAGTTTTTAATTTTTATAAGTGGTTTTAAGTATTTATTCATTATTTGTTACCTTTATTGTATGCTGCCCTAAGTCACTTTTGGTGACATGTGCAGTTATAAAAACTGGATAAAAAGATACACTATATAAATGTAGGTTCTGCTTTGGAGTAAGAATGTGATCAAATATTTAATTTGCAGGACACTAGTTAGCTAAAAGAGGATAATTTATGATGGAGCTATCTCTGAACTGTGCTTTTAATTTTTTTGTTTGCTTTTTGTTTTGACAGAGTTGTTTCTGCCAAGAAAATGTACTGCACTCTTTTAAGTGTGGATTGATGGAAGTATAGAAGACATGCACCAAGTATGGAAATTAAGACAAGAAAGAAAAGCCATTCAAATTCCTTGTTGCAAACTCTTCTTGAAGATTACACAGTGAAAACTATATGAAATTACATGTGACCTTCTCCCTAGTATTCAATATTCTGTTTGCATGAATAATGCAGGAATTTTAAGCTGTGAACAGGAATGAAGTTAATCCAATAATTCTAGTATTGCCAACTTTGTAATTTAAAAATTAATATATATCACATTTATTATAACTTATACAATTGCTGAATTCCAGGATTATTCTAGGTAGAAAAGATCATTTAACGAAATAATTACCATGAATACATTTGGGGTTTTATTTTTAGGGAATTTTTTTTTTCAATGAAGGTGATATATTACTATAAGAAAAAATATTTCTGTGAAGTAATTAATTTCTGGATTAGTAGTTATCGGTTTTGGGGAGAAATGAGTTAAACTGGAATTTAAATGTTTTAATTATATGACTACTCAGGATGTTGCTCTCAAAAAATCAAGGCATCTTATATTTCTTGCTGTAATTGTACTAACAAACAACACTGTTTAAAATGAAGTGCCTAGGTGATCTATATAAGGTTATTAAAAATTCAAGCTTTTTAAAAAAAGATTGACATTTACCTGAACATAAAAACTAAAACAAAATTTTCAATTTTCAAACATTGGAAATTATAAGTTTTTGCTAACACATTGATTAAAATTACATTATCAGGGTGTTTTTTTGTTTATACAAAATAAGACAGAGCCAATTCTTGCAATACTATAGAAGCCAATAGATCTTATATATGCAGTATGCAAAATTATATGCTGTAATATTTTTACATTTGTGGTTTATGAAATTATTGACGATATAAATCTATTGAATGTATATGCAGTTAGTTTGCACAATGAAGTGTATGGGTAACAAAATGATACACTTATATAGAGACTACTAATAATTTAATCTGTTAACTATTGGTAAATTTTCTAGTTATTTAAATATAGATATAGTCTAAATTTCACCTGAATTAATTATGCTGGTGGTTAGGAATTTACCATTTCATGTTGATTTCAAGATGTGCTATATCCCTAGAAATAAATAAATGTAACTTAGGAATGGGCCTGAATCAAACTACAGGGATGTTTGTATGTGTGTGTGTAAGTGTGTGTGCATGTGTGTGTTTGTGTGCAGACATGCAGGTTGGGGGGGTGCGTGTATGTATGTATATATACACACATACACACACACAAACATGCACATGCATGCATACATATCCATACACATATAGAGCATGCAGGACAAGGTAGCTGTTCTTAGGGAAATAAATGAGACACATGTTGAAATGCTTTTTTGTCAACCACATGAAAGCAATCTTTCTGTCTCCTGCCTCCCCTTTAAGAAGCTGCTCAGTACCGTATAAATACATTCTATGTAACTTCTATACCTCTAACCACATCTTTCTTGTAGGAATAATAATATTGGCAGCTTTGAAGATAACAGTGATATTGTGTGTATTTGGGACTGAAGATAATACACAAAAGTTAAATGTCACTAAGCACAACTTTAAATCCATTCTTTTTCATCCACGGGTTAAATACATATTTGGTGCTTACTTTTCATCAATGACCTTTCCAGAAGTGTGCCTCCTAGCATTTGCTAGATGAGGGGCTAATTATAATGGTTCATATTTTATGCTATTGCAATTTACTGTCAAATTTAAAGTTGTGTCACATATGTGTTGGTATTGATTAGATACCAATATTCCTTATGTAAACATTTTCAGGGGGCTTTTGGATTAATTGACTACACTGAGCAATAGCTGTTCGAATTCTTGGAACGTTTCACAGTGATTATTTATTTGTTCAACTTATGTGCTATTTTACCTCGAGGCAACTTTAGATGGCCTAAAGCATTAAAAAGCAATAAAAACATTAAACTAAAAAATAAACAACATTCAATTAGTTTAAAATTGACAAAGATGAGGAGGAAGGGGAGAAAAATGCACATGGGAGTAGGGGTGGAGTCTTATCTAGTCCATTAACTACTACCAGAATAATATGCCCCCACTGGGTTCCCAGTTGACAGAACCAGGTCTTCAGGCCCATTTGCAAAGCCAATTTGCCTTCTAAATCTGCTGGCATAGGTGGGGCAGACCAATTCCATTGGGGTGACATGGTATCTCAGATAGCTTGGACTTGTGTTAGGAATGGCTTTAAAGGTGATAACCACCGCCTTGAATTGGACGTGGAAGCAAATTGACAATCAATGTAGCTTGTGAAACAGTGGTGTAACATAGGCCACCCTATGCCTGCTAGCTGCACAGCTGCATTCTGGGCCAGCTGAAACTTCTGAATACACTTCAAGGGCAAAACCATGTAGACTTTAGCAACAGTCCAAGCATGAGATGACTAGGACTTGGGTGACTGACTTCAGGAACTCCCAATCCAGGAAAAGCACATGAAGTTGTGCAAAGACTGTCCAAGCCATGACTTCCACCTGCTCTTTGAGTAGTAGTCAGGAGGGTTCAGAAGAACAGCCAAATGGTGCACTGGGTTTGTATGGAGTATGGCAACCCCATCCAGAATTTAAGATGTTAAAGTCCTGATTCCCAAAGCTCCATGCAGTCAAAACCACTAGATCTTACCAGGATTCATCAGAAGCCTGTTGTCCCCTATACAGACACCTGCAGCTTCTAGATATCATAAGATTATATATAAAATTAAGATTATAATATAAAAATTAAATAAATAAATAAATAAATAAATAAGAGGGCGGGGACAGAAGCCCTTGGGACATCAGGGTTAAAGATGTAAAGTTGAGTTTCATCAGCATACTGATGGTACCTCATCCTGTGGTGGTGAATGGTCTCATCCAGCAGTTTCAAGTAGGTGTTAAAAGGGGTGGAGAGAGTACTGAGCCCTGTGGCACACCATAAGTGAGCAGCCATGGACTGGGCCTCTCACTTCTAAGGCAGGTCCCATTACTGATCAGGACCTGCCTTGGAATAAGGAGCCAAATAGTGTCACTGGGGCCCAAATCCTGCAGCCAGCCCAAAAGGATACCATGGTCAATGGTACTGAAGGCCTCTGAGAGGTCAAGGATGGATCCAGTATTCCCACCTTGTTTTCACCAGAGATTATCAATAAGGGCGACCAATGCTGTTTCCTCAATGCTGTATTTCCTAGATATAAAACAAAATTTTAGATGTTAGTAAGGGTAATGAATATCACACACACACACACACACACACACACACACACACTGTAAATAGCAAAAATGGGTAAATTAAATCTATGCAGGGGATCAGAAAGAGAAAAGAAGGCAGTTCAGAGTTACATTGCAGAGAATTTGGTATTTTTGCTAGCAACTCATCTGTTTCTGAAATCTGTTTTCTAACAAAATCAATAAGGATTGGTGAAAGCTCTGCATTAATATATCAGCTGCCTCAATCAATCAATAGTAACTGTTTTTCATTTTTACCTGTTCAGTCCTGTTATGCCTCTTTTTAAAATAAATTTTGAAACCCCTGGGACCAAACTATAGCAACTAGCAAGAAAGGAGTCATTAGCTTATGTCAGAATACATTCCTACATCAGGGAGAAAGAAGCTTTAGCGTAGCTTCCTCCAATAGATGTCAAGAACTTACAAATCCCAAACCAAATCTCAAGAAACCATCTAAATCTTGTTTCATAAGAAAATCTAAGATGCAACTGCACATGAAAACAATTGGCAAGTATACTCATTATTCAAAATATTCCCGGCATGTCATCTTGCTTAATCTAATCTGAATTTCTAGCTCTTAACAATAAAAACAAAGCAACAGCCTCGTTGGATCTGAAGGCTGAGAGAGAATAATATATCTCTGATAAAAGTTCCACTCAGGGGTGGGTTTCAAATTTGTGAACAACCGGTTCTGTGGGTGTGGCTTAGTGGGCGTGGCTAGGTGGTCATGTGAC
>JANHFR010000315.1:159257-173408 GCA_032468015.1 Mimophis mahfalensis | reverse complement strand
TAATGGTCCAACTTTCACAGCCATACATCGCAACTGGGAAAACCATCACCTTGACTATATGCACTTTTGTTGGCAGGGTGATGTCTCTGCTTTTTAGAAAGCCCCTTTATTTCCTTCAAATTGAAAAGTCAAAATGGCCCTTGTGTTTTTTAAAGCAGGCAAATTTTAATTTGACATGCAGTTGTATTCCCAATATTTCTGAAATTTGATCAGGTATGTCGGTATGTTTCTTCATTACTAGTAACTTGTCTATTAACAGCTCCAAGAGATATTACCAGAAGGTAAAATGGCACCACATCGGTCACAAGGATTAAGGAAGAAAGTTGGCAATAGCTCTGAGACGAGCAAACAAAAGGTACCTTTTGAACACTATGTGAAACACAAATCATTTTTATTGTACATATAATCTGTTAAGGTTGAATTTTGGAACAAAACATAAAATAAATTATTATTTAGGAATAGCACAAGCTCTTAAACAGGTCAAATGATACGTTTCTCTGGGAAATGGCCCAGTTGATAGAACTTTCTTTGAACTCAACTAGACCAAAGCTAAAAAAACCCTACATTAGCAGGAATGTAACATTCAGATCAAAACAAGGTAAGGGTGCTACCTATCTGATTTATTCACACTTGGCTTGGCATATGATAGCCAAATCCAGCTCCCTGAAATTGAAGATTTTGGACTGAAATATTATAGGCGCTGAGGAGGCATCATTAAAGTACTTCTTTTTTTATTTACATATAATCTGGGCTACTTTCAGGTGGGAGAGTCACTATTATTTCTCTATCTGAAGCATCCTTAGAGAACTGTCCAGGCTCGCAGAGCAATAGAAATATTCTGGATTGCGGGGACGGGGAAGCTTGGGGCTGAATGACTGCACCTTTTTTCTATTCCCACTTTCCAGAAACACACTATATCACAATAAGCTGCTCAGGTCCAGGTCTAGGTCTACACACGGTTCTTGACAGTGTTTATTTTCCAAGTTGATAGGGGAAAATCCCTGCCTTTTTCTTTTTTCATCACTACTCAAAATATTTTCATACACTTTACCATAAAGGTGAGTCTTACGAAGTGCTCTAAAGGTGCTTCAAGACAGAAGGCTCCTAATGCTACTTGTTAAGAAGCTTCTCCATCTCACTTGTAGGAAAAACTATAGAAATGTGGGGAAAACAGAAGACGATTACAAATAGAAGATAACAATATCTACAAACAATTTTCACAAGACAGAGAAACCATGTGCTAAGAACTTCTGGAAGCTCCCCTAAACCCTAAACTCTTTTTTAAAGCTTACAGCAATGACATAGCTGAAAAAACTTTACAAACCATTCAAAATATTTATGGGTCCCTGATTTTCCTCTGTGTTAAACCCATTGTATTGAACTCCTTTCGTCAACAAGGAATTAATAATATTCTAGAGGCCTTAAATGTGTTTAAAACAGAGTAAGCCACGGGGAGCTAACCTTTTTAGTTATTCTCTAACATCACTTTAAGTGCTTCACTGTTGTCCCCCCTGGCCTTATTTCTTCTTGTATAAAGAAGATAAAAATAGTAGCATTGCTGAAGGCTTTATTGGCACAAGAGACTTTAGATCATAAGGAATAAGGATGGCTTTCTTTGAAAAGCATTTTCACTTGAAGAATGCTTTAAAATATGAGATAAAAGTTATCCTTAATGTAGCTGATAATTTCTGAAATATTAGGCAAAAATGATTTTAACACATTTTTCTCTATTGGCTTTTGTGACCATGGATAATGATAAAAGATAAAACCCTGGATGATTAATTCCAACCCCAATTCCATTCCCTCCAAAAAATGAAACACTGTGGTTGTATCTAAAAATTTATGTCTGTTCTTTTATGGTTTCCTTTTTCTATCTGGAGGAAATGTGTGGCATGCTTAGTTTATAGTGTTAATATAGAATTCTTTGGAGGAAATATTCTTGAAGATTTTTGATGTCTTTTAGTAGAGTTTTATTATGGTTTGTTGCAGATTAATGCTAACTTGGTTGAAAAGTTTGTACATTCAATGACAAATCTGCAGACAGTCAATTCTGTAACTACACTGAATTAGATCCCAAAGCAGAACAATTCTTACCATGTTGGCTGGGGAATTCTGGGAGTTGAAGTCCAGGCATCATGCCAAGGTTGAAAAGATAAAAAAAATAGCAGCTCTTCTAGTAATTTTCTTTCATCAGCCACCAAGGTATTCTAGGCAATCTCTTTGGGGTCTTCACTTCATTGTTTATTTTCTTTTCATACCTGAGGGCTGCATTTTGCGTTCATCAGGACTGAAGATTTAGCTCTGAATCTACATCTAAGGACAAACCTTAGCTAGTGAGCAAGGGATAGGCCCTTGCTTAAAATGAAAGCAATATATTTCCTCCCAGGGAGCAACTTTGCTTGAAAACTATAGTGAATACATCAGTTGGAATAATGGGTGTTAATCAAGGACTGCATTTGATTAACTGGATATATATTTTGCCTTATCCCTGGCAGCTAAGGAACTTTCCTTTCATTTATTTCACAATAATAATCTACTTTGGTAAGTTGGGCACCAGGAGGGATTCATCCAAAGTCACTGAGTAAGTTCTGTTGTAAATGAATCTTCCGAATGATGGTCTAGTACTGCCACAGTACTTGGTACTGAGCTTCAAATTATGTATAGAATATATATTTATTGCCTATGTTATGTCAGACATGCTTTTAACAAGAAAAGGGATTATACATTTAAGGATAATTTATTAGGCAGTTAACTTCAGCAATAAGCTTTGGTTTTCTCTATTACTTTTCTGCACTTTTTACAAATAGCTTCACTTTCCCACGGCTTCCTAGCACATGGTTAATAAACTGCACAACAATAAGATAGAGTAATTTTGGGCAATCCTTCAAAGTACTGCACATGTATATTTCTTAAAATATATATATATATTTGTAGTGCCAGGCACAGAACAAGAGTGCTTGGTATCATAAAACCAAACAACATTAAAAATAATTAATAAAACCAAGAAGTACCATAATCTTATAACTAAGGATGTTTACCTATTTAGTATGGCTGTATTACTATTATCCTTCTCATCTTTTCTATTACTTTCTCCTATTGATAGTTTATGATTATATTACTTCGTTGTTTGTGTGTACACTGAAAGCTTTTATACCAGAGACAAATTCCTTGTGTATCTTATCACATTTGGCCAATAAAATTATTCTGTTCTATTCTGTTTTTTTCTGTTCTGTTCTGTTCCTATTCCATTCTCCATTCCATTCTCAGTTCCGATCTAATACAAAGGCACTAAAATACTATGTTGACTATTCACTCCGCAGATGCCTCTGGAGTGGTCTTAAATAGTTTCCCAAAGGAAACAATGGGGATGCTAGCAAGACTTTCACAGAAGGAATGCTTTATAGCTTAACAGAAGGATTTTGAATTGCACCCAGAACCCTACTGACTAGCATTGCAACAACCCTAGAACAAGTATTGCTTAACTATGATGATTTTCATTTGCCTGTCTGTGACATTGTTATATTTTGTACTCATTACAATTTCTGAGTGGTCTTTAAAGGCTACCCCATATGAAGCATATTGCTATAATACAAACTAGTAGTGGTAAATGTATGAGTCTCAACAGCCTTCCCTACAAAGGAAAAGTATGATAATTCTCCAGAATTGTCAGATCAAATAGTGGCTTTTTGAAGAGCAGGTGTCTCATTGCTTCTTTCAAGGCCAGTGGAAAAAACATCTCTCTCAGTAAAGAGAACTATTTCCAGGACCAGAATTGTCATAATCTCCCACTCTCCAAAATAGCCAGCAGAGAGATCAGATTGTCCCCAATCCTGTTGTTTTTTTGTAAGAGTCTGAAAATGTGCTTTTGCCATCCGTCATGAGAACCTGGAAGTGGAGTAGAATCTATATTGAATGAGGTTGATCCATGTAAGAATACCTTGGCTATGAATTTTATTGTATGATTTTTATAGTTGCTTATGTTTTTATTGTTCTTAAATTGTATTGAAGGAATTGTCAGCTCCCTCAAAGAAGATAGTTCCTTCCGTTTACAAGAAAAAGAATGTGCATTTCATGCTTTTATAGTCACACCAATTCATAAATCCATCATTCTTTTTCAGAAAAGTGATAAACTGCACATTGATTATGGTCATCCCGATGCAAGCACCGTAGGAACTAGGTAAAGTTCCTGAGAATTATTTTATCAGTGGAGAAAGCCCAAAAAGTTCTTCAATGCCTTTCCAAGTGTCCTCAGCCATAATGAAGAAAAACTAGTGCTCATTAGGCAACCCTTCCAAACACAATATGCAAAGTCATAATGAAAAAACAACAACTAATGGTTATTAGTCAATTTCCCTCCCCAACAAACCTATTTTACTGAAACAAAACATGATTTCAACAGAAATCAGCAATAGTTAGTTGCTCTGAAAAGTTAAAAATATTAAAAACAATTTGTCTAGTTGGTGATTACAAGCTTCCATATGAATTAAAAGAGGGTATTAAGAAAAGCTCCAAGGAGTGAATTTATAGTATTTTAAACTAAAAGTGAATAAGATAGTGGGAATGACTGGCTAATGAGAAAAAGGCAAATGTAGCTATAGGATAGTTGAGATATTCAGTGCTTCGGCAGTTAGCTTAACAAAACAATTGCAAGATAAAAGGCCATAAATGCTGTTAAAAATAGGACCAAAAACTGTCACTTTGCATGAATTTTTTTCTTTTGTTGTATTTTGTTCCTGTCACTAACTTGTACCTGCTATATACAAGCCTCATTCAAATTCTGCAGCTCTTTGTATTATGTGCCATTATGTTAATTTTCAACCTATTGTGAATTATGTGCCATTATGTTAATTTTCAACCTATTGTGAATTATTGAAATATTAGTTATTTGTATCCTTTCATAAACATGTTCTGATTTGCAGCAGCTCTCTGATATGCCTGTTTTCCAGGTTAGGCGAATACTGGCTTAATCAGACACTACATATCTCAACAGAAAAATATTAGCATTTTTTCCTTTTGGATTTTAGAAGCATAATCAGCTAATATACTGCCTTTTGTGTTTTTAGTTCTCGAAGAAGAACATTAAGAGAGACTCCTGTTTCACTTAAGAAATGTCCTGAAATCAAACCACAGAAAACATGTGAAAAACCAGCTGAAGGATTTATACCAATGCGGATAAAGATTGCTGTGTTTTGTATCTTTGTTTTCCTTCTCTTTGTTTATGTAACTATGGAAACCAATCCATTCACAACCCTTTTTATTGGAAAATGAGTACGACCCTTCTTAAGAGATGGGTGGAAGACCAAGGAAGGCAATTTGGTTAGCTGTTTAGGAACAAGTGATTTCAGTAATGCATTAAACAGCAATTGGTATAATCCAGCTTGTGTGTGTGTGTGTGTTTGAAAGCATTTTTTAAAGAAAAACATCTCAAAACTTCTCTAAACTAGAAGATGGGGCAGCATTTGATTCTTTACTATTTCTGTCTTAACTGCATAATTTGCAAGGAGATTCTTAATTAGTTTTATGAAAGCATTTCATCTGGTATTTTGTCTTTATTTTAATTTAGAAAGTGAACTTCCAGGCTCCAGACATTAAGAAATACATGCTGAGGTCCATCTAAGCAGTTTCCTTTATTATTCCTTGCCTATAGACAGAAATCTTTCCAGATTAAAGCAGACGACTCACATTATTAAACACATACTCTGAGAACTCCTAAGAAGGAATCATCTTAACTCTCTTCCTCCACATGTACTACCGGTATCTAAACCTCGCTATCTTTAGTCCTCTCAAATGCACTCCCTCCTTCCTGTGAATCCAGACTACATTCCACCACATAAATGATTCTCTTAATAGTTTCTCCCTTCCCCCATTCTTATCTGTAATATATAAAGAGGTGTTCTTGTCCCCCAGGGCAGAGAGCTGTCAAAACTACTGCAACCACCCAACCAACTGCCGATCACTCTCTAATGTGTGTGACATGTAAAAAGGGAGCAGAGATCCAATTGTGGGGTTGTGGCTGACATATTGCCCATTTAGGATGCTGTAGGTTACTCTGCTAGAGAACTGAGGTTAGGTCCAATGAGCTTCACCTCAACTTGATTTCTTAGCTCAATAACAATACCACTTTCCACTTCATAATGCTTTATAGCCCTCTCTAAGCAGTTTGCAGTCAGCATATTGCCCCCAACAATCTGGGTCCTCATTTTACTGACCTCAGAAGGGTGGAAGGCTGAGTCAACCTTGGTCGGGATCGCACTGGCAGTCAGCAAAATTAGTCTGCAATACTGCATTGTAACCACTGTGCCACCACGGCATAGGATAAGGGTGCAGGCTCCTGGCTGGATCTGAAAACAAGCCTCCTAGGATATCTCAGAGGGACAGTAAATTACTCTATCAGAAAACTTTATTATTATTTTTTATAATCTTTATTAGAAAAATTTTGATTAAAAAAACAAAGACATTATTACAAAACATTGAAAAATACATCCATTAAAAGACATATAACCAAACGTATAGACATAGTAAACAACAAGAGGAAACATCTGACAAGACTGGGGAGTATAATACCTCCCCTAATTGTAGTCTTATTCATCCCAAACTAAGCAACCTTTAATACAAAATATTATAAACCTATAGTATTTTCCTGTATAAAATACTAGTAAGCAACTATAACCAAATACATCAAGAAGGATTAGAAAAAAGAGAAAAGACACCGATATCCATCAACCAATCATCAGGAATTTCCCCCATTAAAATTTGATGTTCTACTTTGCAACCATGAGTACCAGGAATCCCAACCTTTATTTAAAAAGTGATTCACTTTTCCCTTTAAGAATGTATGTCATCCGGTCTGACTCGGCACACTGTACTACCTTCTCCAATACCTGGTGATCCATTGGGACTTCCTTCATCTTCCAATATTGCGCATAGGTCATTCACGCCACTGTTGTAATATGTACTAATAAGTACCAAGTGTTTTTTGGTACTTCTCGCGGTTTCATCCCCAAGAGGAAAATAGCTGGGTCGAAATGAAAATCATATCCAGTTATTTCGAGTAGCCAATTTTTAATATTAATCCAATAACGTTTAACCTTCAGGCAGGTCCACTATTGGTGGAAGAAAGTGCCCCTGGCAGAATCTCATTTCCAGCATTTGTCATTTGCGGTGGGAAACATTTTGGAAATTCTCGCAGGGACTAAGTACCATCTGTACAACATTTTATACATGTTTTATCAGAAAACTTTCTTAAGGCTTGCAGGCATTGCTTTAATTCACCAAACTCAACACAGAGTAAGCTTTATTGCTTGCTTACTTGCTTGCTTGCTTGCTTTTTTGTGATTAATATTCTAAATTTGGCATAAGGATTTAATTTCAGAAAAGTTACTTTAATTTCAGAAAAGTTACTTGTACTATGGTGATATTATCCATTAAGGTCTCAGATTTTGATCTTGAATTCATGAAAAGTGTATTCATAATTGCTTACCAGATTTACAAACTTACACCTAAGCTTTTTAAAACAACTTCGTTAAACTAAAAACATCACCCTAAGGTTCAATTCATCTTTCTTTATTTTAATTGGTAGAAGAAACTGAAATACAAAGTTGAGCATTTGCAACTTCTCCATAACTTGGTTTTGAGAATCACAGGAGAAGAGCTGAAAAGTTACTCTCTGAAAACGTATTTCCTATAAGTGCCAGGTTCTTGGTGCAATTTCTACAGTATCTAATGAGGTGCTTTATTATGCCTCTCTCCTCCCATCTTTCTAAATTGCACACCTTGTGGTTTTATTCTGTAGCAATAGAAGCACAAGCAGCAATCTAGCTGTCATAGACTTCCGATGAATCCTTCCTATGATTACCTCTTGACATAAGATTTAGTGAGAAGGAGAGACTGTTTGACACATCACATATCCATACAAATGATATTATACTATTGCAGTGTAGTAAGTACATACAAGAATAGAGAAAATATAAATGAGTTGAAATCTAATTTTTATTTTAGTTATTCATCAAAGTTATATGGCTGCCCATCTCGCATAAAAGTAACATAAAGTGAGTAGGTACAACAAGACCTAGGTGGGTACAACAAGACTGTATAATAGTTAATATATTAAAACACAAGAAAAAAAAACTAAAAATCAAAATGGCTAAGAAAGAAGAGCAGGTGTTAATAACAATGGAGCTCTATTTTACCTCACCAGTGCCTTGGAGCCACAGCCCTGATGGCATAACCAGGCTTTGAGGACTTTCAGAAAATCAAAAGGGATTGAGCCAGTCTCACTTTTGTAGAGTAGAGTAGATTGCCAGGGAATGAGTAACTGTAAGCAGAGCACCCCAATCTAGGAATGGGTGCAACTGGTGCACAACTCGAAGTTGTGCAAAGGCCCTCTTAGCCATGACTACTACCTACTCATTAGGCTGGAGTTGTGAATCTAGAAGGACTTCTAAGTCTTTTAAGACTTTAAGACAGCAAAGTTCACATTTTGGATAGAGAGGACCACTTGTTTGAAAAGGTCAAGAGAGGCCATCTGTGTCAAAATTGAACAGTTCTCTGTCAACACAGGGGGAGGGATACAACATCATCTATCTTCAGTTTACAACACACTCCTTTCAGCAATTCCAAGAAGGCTCCACACCCATTTGCACCACTCAGGTGACCCTGATGACATGTGGCCTCAACAACTCTCTAAAAGAATGCAAATGACCACTTTTCTGCAAAGAATATTCTTCCTCAGGGCTGAAGAAGCTTCTTGGATGAGAAGCAAGACATTTTCAGAGAAGAACCAGAAACTCCATTTGCCACTTGAAAAAGCACTTTCGGGATAACCATGACCTGGATGACTGAGAGTTTCCATAGACATCTCGTGTAGATGTTGAATAGGAATGGAGACAGCACCAAAGCCTTCAACCTAAAATGAAGGGCCAAGGATGAGATCTCTTCTCCCCTGTAAGCACTGATTGGAAATCTCAGAGAAAGGTCTTTGCTTGGCTCACAAATTCTTGCTTTTCCTTTTTCTCTGCTGTAAATGAAAGCTTCCAATTCTCTGTCTAACTTAATGACTTCAACTGCCAGTTCAATAATGGCCAAAACCAAAACGGTCTAGAACTATTTCATTTATGTAGCTGCTTAGAGTGTCCAACATGCTTGACAACCATTATTACAATAACCACAATGGCTTTGTAACCTGGCTCTGCCGGTTGGTTTGGGGCTGCAGTGGGAGCACACTGCTGGAGGTGGTTGATTGAATGAGAGAGAAAAACCTACTCTCATATGGTCCGTACCCATATGGTCTGCATTTTTAATCATTATTTAATTCTTCTTAGTTTTAATGTTTTTAATGCTTTTATGCTTATGCTTTAATGCCATTGTAAGCTGCTTGGGGTGATTCTGAATAGTGAGATGGGTGGTATATTAATAAATAAATAACTCTACTTAACCTCTTATTACTAATAACAATAAGAAAGAATGGCATCAAAAATATGTGCACGTGATTGCATTTTGGACACTTGACAACTGGCATGCATTTCTGGCTATTTGTAGCATCCACAGACCACCTGTCCATGATTGTTCATGTTTTTTGCTGGTTTCTGGTGTTTACTTCCCATTTCTGACTTTCAAAAAATGCCCACTGGATAAAATGGATTTGCTTAAGAACCATGGCATTCACTTAGTAGTCATGTTGTTTGCTCAATTGCCACAAAAAATATCATAAAACCTCAGGGGACTGTCTAGCATCACTACCAAATTTTAACTGGGTGGGCGGGCATGCTACAAGTCAAACCCTTAGACTGGATTGCATAGCTTGTCACTGTTACTTTCTAATGTATACATGAAGCCTGTGCATGGTCCAGAAACTTTCTTGGAAATAAAAATAATACAGAGGCTGGAAGCTCTGCTGCATGCCAACATTCTATTTACAATTCTTTTTCCTTTCAATTTGAAACCATATTTTAAAAAGTGGGAGAGTTGGGACAAAGAATCTGGCAGATGCCAAATATATATGCTGTATTGTTTTGCACACAAGCTAGTTTATGCTATTACGATCACTAACTTTTGACCATACAGATTGTACGTTAGAAGTCAACTATGCTATTAACCCAGTATGATCTCTGGGGAGGGAATATGCAATGTACAACATGCAATTTATGTTTAATTCACAAATCCAATAAATTCTTTTGCTCCTATTCCCATGGAAACAAAGGCTGGTCTCTTAAGAAACCCACAACCCTTTCATTTTTGCACATGGCAAACCACAGATATTCAGAATAGGTATAATTTAGCTCTATTTCACCAATCTGTGCATTTCTGACAGAGGCACACATGCACATATATATACACATATACCACGTTGCGCAAGAGCTAGCTCTGAAAACCGCAGAGCCTCTTTTGTTCAGTCAGTGCATCACACCCCTGTCTCAGTGTCACAATGAAGCATAAGCTTTCTATGAAAGCTACACAGCAGCTGGAGACAATGAAATCTGCCTTCTCATGCAACTATCCTGATCATATTTCAGCTTAATAAGCTGTCATCCAAACATTTCCCTGCCACACACAGTGCACTCTTTCTCTCTCCCTTTTTTCTTCTTCAACAATCTGACTCTTAAATCTTTGGGTTGGAGGTGTTTCCATGGTGCTAACTGTTATCCATCCCTACACAAAGCTGCTCCTTTCCCACACCCGGCTACCAGTGAAGGCAAAGGAGGCTCACTTCTGCGTGTCCATGTTATCTGTTGAAAAGGACCAGCTACCCAAAGTCATTTTCTCTTTCTGCCCTTCCGATGTGTCAAGTGTCTAATATTATACCGGCATGGCTCTTAAGTGACAGCTCTTGTTTGTCAGCACCGAGCCAGGCGTCAAGAAAACATCAGTCCTGCAGTACACACCTTGGATTTTTGTATCGTGACTGAGATGATTGTCTTCCCCTGTGATTCAGCCTTTTATTTGGTACTGCCCTCCTTTTTCCCTCATTTATATTTTGAGCTGGCATTTCTCTTCATGCTAAGGTAAGCTCATTTAAATAAATTGTTAAGGACCTATTGCCCTCAATTTCAATGGCAATAACATTTAATGATATGTTTTACCTGAAATGCGATAGTTGCTTTTAAAGGCAAGGACTAGAATAATCTTTAGCATCGATTCAAACATAGATTTTTTTTTTCCAAACAAGGCTCTGTGCAACTTTCCCCCACTCGTGTGGCCTAAATTTCAAGATGCTGCAGAATTGGACTTCGGGGTCTGACATCTTTAGAATAGAATGTGATTAAGCAGCTTTCTAATTTTTACAGACCCGGCACAATAAATACAAGGGAATTTGAGGAAGCCATTAAGATGCCTTTACTAACAGTTTCTTTTTATTTTCTATTTTTACGTTTATATCCATTATGGGTAACTAGAAATAAGGTTAGACCATTTAGAAATAATTGTGGAAATTTCTTATAGATGAATGCCTAGCAGTTTTGTTCTGACAATGAGCAAATTCATCACAGGAATTTATCAAGAAGATGCTAGAGCTCATTCCTGTCTATCTTTTAGATATTGAACTATGATGTGTACTACTTTAATATATACACACATAGGATAAATCAAATTTATACTGTGCATGCTAATGGAAATACAATAATGGAAATACAAATACACAGATATATACCTCGTAATAAATTTTAACTGTAAAATGGAGGGATCTATTAATATTAATGTGTTCTCTCATCCCCCTTTTTTTCCTATCCGGGCTCTGTGGGGAATAAAGGTTAAAGTCCTGGATTCTCTCAGTTGTTAGAATCCTAGAGTGGACACATATAAGGTGAGCTCACTTTACATCCTGATAGGAATTTAGTGAAACAATTGTTCACGCTACTTAGTAATATGCTAAGAGCTTGTATGACTAATATATTATTTTAAATTGAACACATACGAAGACTTCAGCAATATGACATTATCCCTTCTGAAAGCATTTCTATTTGTTGTCCTGTGTTACCCAGCTCACTGGAAACAGTGGTGATTGGTAATGAATTGTTTCTCAGTCATATGGGTTTCACTGGTGATATCAATACCATTTTAAGGAAAGGAGAACATAAAAGAAGACCTTATAGTTTTCTGCAGTTGTTAAAGCAATACTGTTACCTGTCTTACAGGGTTAAATGTGCATATCTGGGTACTAGATTCAGACTAAAAAAATGGGTTCTGAGTCTCTGAAAGCTTAACATAGACCCAAAGGATTCTCAAAACAGTATTTTAAATAGCTCTTGGTATAGCTGGCAGGAGCTGTCCAGCAGTTCTGTAGTTGTTCTGAAACTGTTAAAAAAAAGCAATGTGAAAGTTAAATAGAAATGTTTCTATCACTAACTTAAGATTTTCATTTTCACTGTCATTTTTATGAACCTTATATAATAGCTACTGATGTTTAATACCATTTACTGTTACCTTGGCTGTTGTAGGAGAGATCTAATGTGAACACAGCCTTTGTGTTTGCAAAGTCTTGCCACTTCAATTACAGTGTCAGTGTGACAGGCTAAAGCACTCTGGAATTCTCTGTATTGTGGGCAATACAATTATTTCCACCAATACACCTGAATAAGCCTTTGTAGAACAACAGCCTAAGAACATACAGTATACATTTTTGTTGTGATTTTTATTGTATCGTTTTATATTTGCAATTGGGACTTTAATTAGTATTTTAGTATTTCAACTTAGATTATAGATTATCTTTGGGGAAGAGAATTTGCCCTTATATCCCCTATTGTCTATATATTTTTAATGTTTTGCTTTGCTATCAAAACCAGAGCTGTTTTAAACATTGCCAAAAACTTTCTAGATAAGCTATATAGATAGGGGGGAAATAGTTATATTTGTTTCTCAATTAAAAAAAAAATCCTTTCCATTATTGGCCATAACTACACAGAATCATTTATGTTTTTGACCACATCCTAAGTCCAGCATTAGCCTAAAATCTCATGGAAAGTTAATATGTGAATATGCAAAAGTTTTGCCGTAAGCTAGGGTAAACATCTTAAACATATTTGGTGGCCAAAGTGCCATATATTTCATGTTATCATATGGGATATTTTAAACCAGAAGTCCCAAATCTTTGGGGCTTGGTGACCCAGCTGTGGGGGAAGGGAACTGGGCCTTAGGAGTGGCAGGCTGGCACATGTTTGCACATGCAGCCCTTGCACAAGTGGCAGGCCAGCATGCACACACAGAGTTTGACTTACATGAGTGGCAGGCCAGTGCGCATGGACATGAGGGCCTGCCACTCATGCATGTTGAGCTGCATGCACTCATGTATGCATAATCTAGTCAGCCATTTAGGCCATGGCCCAGTAGTGGTCTGGAGCCCAGGGGTTGGGGACCTCTGTTTTAAACAAACTATGTGATTAGATTACAATTGTAGTGCTGAGCCAAAATTATTTCAGTAGCATAGCTATAAATGAAAAACTTCCATTCCTCTGTGTGTTGCCTTCACCTGTTCAAAACTGTTTCTATAGTTCCAGTTCTAGACTCAAAATTCTGTCTGCAAGGAGTTTCACCAACTCCCTAAAAGCTACTTGCTTCCCTGGGTTAATGTTTATATCTCCCTCAAGGTAATTCCTTTACCTTAACTAACCAAAAAATTCCTATGAGCCATGTGGCACTTTTTATGCCATCATGTTTTATATCTATCACTTAGGAAATGAACAAACCAGTTATGCTTTTTGCACATATATGTTCCAGTTGTGAACAGGTAATTCTTGATATCAAAATCAAAGTGAAACATTTTTTCTCCACTTTATACTGTTGAAACCTTAGTTCAGTCTCCAATGTCCAGCATATCGTCCTTTTTGAAATGCAACATGAGAGAATTTAAAGAAAGCTGTTCTTATCTAGTAATGAAATATGTATTTTATACGATAACATTGCTCAATATATTTTTTTATAAAAAGATAAGCCAGGCAATGAGACAGGTATCCTGCCATAAGCCACTTAGACCTTAGACTAGAGTACAACTTTGTCTAAGCAAAAACCCAATATTGATATAAAAGAGAAATCAACTTCTCTAAAACTCCCGTTACGAATCTAAAGTATCCAATGACAAATTTCATAACTACCGTATATACTCGAGTATAAGCTGAGTTTTTCAGCCCCAAAAATGAGCTGAAAAAGTCACCCTCGGCTTAT